>CAUYQV010022250.1:0-20711 GCA_963574575.1 Galagoides demidoff
AGATTTGGTTAACAGGAAATACACATGGAAATAAAAAATATGGAATGGAACTCAAACCTCCAGATTGAGCCCATATGGGTGTCACAATTTACTGAATTAGCACCACTTTTGTAGCAGTAAAGACACCTGTGGCTAAAATCTTTTAAAACTCACTTTTTCCATCGCACGGACTTTTTACACGCTCCTCGTCAGACAGACTGACCAATGGAAGCAGAGCTTTCCTCCTTCCCTCCCTCTGTCAAACTATTGCCATTTCCCTTTGGTCCTAGTGGTCTTTTAATTTTCTCACCAAATTGAGACTCTGCAGAAACTATGCCGCAGTAAACCAGGGAATGGACTCCTTTTAAGAACGACTTGAACATTAAAAAACAAAAACCCAAATATCTCAATCATTATGAGATGCAGTGATTTTTTTTTTTCCTTTCCCAGGGTGGGCTTCCCCTCTAGGTCAGATGCCCCAGGGGCTGGAATGGACACAAAAAAGGGGCAACATCACCCAACTTGACCAGGGCAGAGGAAGAGCTGGTCCAGCCCCAGCCCAGCCTGCTCAAGTCAGCATTCATCTGAGAGGTCATCGTTGCCCAGGAACTCCGTGGCTTCAAGCTCCACGCTGGACAGAAACCTCCTCAGCGTCTTGCGGCAGTCGTAATCCAAGGTGGTGGTGTAGATGATCTTGGGGTACTTGGGGTAGACGATGGTGGTGCTGAGAAAGCGTGTGGGCTTGTGGCGTGGCTCAAAGCGCACCTCAGCCTTATAGTTGCGCCATGTGCAATTGGGGATGCAGGTGACCGTCTGGCTGCAGGAGGCCACGGCCAGGCCCAGGGGCAGCTGCACGTCATCAATGAAATGCCGCTCTGAGTCATACTTGACCAAGGAGGTATACCTGGATGGGTGACAGAAGACAGCGTGAAGCCATGACTCTGAGCTAAAGGCATAGAGGTTCCCACCATGATCTTGACTCTCTATAGACTGTCAATGCTGAGACGTGGCTACTCCAGGGAGAGGCAGCATAGAGTTTATGGCGCACTCACCGTGTGCCAGGTTCTATTCTAAGCACTGTACTTACAGGAGCTAATTTAATGCTCCAAACAACCCTGGGAGAGGAAACTGTCATCCAGAGATTAAGAACATGGAGCCACTGGGAAGTAGATGGGATTTAAATGTGGTGGGGTGGGAGTAGGGGGCAGGATTACCAAGTTCACCCTGCACTTGTTGCTGCTCCCATTTACTTATATTGTGAGACCTTAGTCAAGTTACTTAACTTTCCCAAGTCTGTTTTCTCTTTCAGGAAAGGATGGCCAACAATAAATGGGTGGAGAAATAACACATAGCAAGTGCTGTCATGGTAATTATTACATGGTAAGGTGGGTTCTCCTGCTCCACCAGGGGTGAGCAGTCTCTCTGACCTCTCCAGTGATCAATCAGCTCTTTAATGAGATGATGAAGGAACTCAGAAATCCATGTACCTGGTCCACCTTGGCCATTGGTTTGGAGACACCCCAAACCCAGGGACTCAGGGATTTGACCTTATCAATGAAAAGTCAACCACAGTCTCAATTTCCACAAAGTAAATAAACAACCACATTCTTTTTTTTTTTTGAGACAGAGCCTCACTATGTCGCCCTGGGTAGAGTGCCGTGGTGTCACAGCTCACAGAAACCTCGAACTCTTGGGCTTAAGTGATTCTCTTGCCTCAGCCTCCCAAGTAGCTGGGACTACAGGTGCCTGCCACAATGCTAGGCTATTTTTTGTTTGTAGTTGTCATTGTTGTTTGGCAGACCTGGGCTGGGTTTGAACCTGCCAGCTCTGGTGTATGTGGCTGGTACCCTAGCCACTAAACTACAGGCGCAGAGCCATCAACCACATTCTTGATGCTTTCTTTTTTAATTCCTTCCTTGGTAATTTGGGAATTAATTTTTTTTAATGGAAGAGAAGCATTAGTATTATCACAGCTTTGTAAATACTAAAAATGTCTATTCACAGCACATAAAGACACATCTAACAGCACTATCCCCAACTATCCCCTACCTATGGTGGAGTAAGAATCAGCATTCTTTTCTATTCTCCTTGGGCAAGCAAAGAGGCCAGCTGGAAGCTAATGTCATGAAGTCATGTCCCCATTTTGTTCAAAATACAAGCTCCACAGGACTAAAAGACTAAGCTGCTCACCTCCAAACTGATGAACCTCTCTTTGTTCTGCGTCAATGGGCCCTTTGTGTTAATGCAACTGAAACTCCAGCTATAAAACCACCAGTTACCAAAAGTAAAATTCCTTTCTCTAAAAAAGACCTATCTTGAACTGAACCTCTCAGTGCATCTCCTCCCACCCCACTACGAGATAATCCTGGAAGAGATAATTCTCAAAGAGAGACCAGTACCTGTCCAGTGAAATTATAACATGAGACATTGTCAAAGCACTTTGAGGAAGGGGTGGAAGGGTGGAGGGGAGTAGCTTCTGGAAAAAGGTATTAAAATTTAACAAAATTTTAAACATCATGATATATGATGGTCACGATATGTGAAGTGCAAAAAACCAGTTTTGTAGAACTTTATATATCATATGATCTCATTTTTATGTTAAAAAGGATGTCTGAATATTTAATCAGTTAGAATGTAGAAAATAAAACCTTAAAGAGTACCCACCAAACTACTAATAGTCTTTGACACACTTCCACTATTAGCTAATTTTTATTTATTTATTTATTTTTGAGATAGGTTCTCACTTTGTTACCTTTAGTAGAGTGCTGTGGTGTCATAGCTCACAGCAACCTCAAACCCTTGGGCTCAAGTGATCCTCTTGCCTCAGCCTCCCAGGTAGCTGGGACTACAAGCGCCCACCACAATGCCCGGATATTTTTTAGACACGGGGCTCTCGCTCTTGCCCAGGGTGGTCTTGAACTTGTGAGCTCAAGCAATCCACCTGCCTCAGCCTCCCAGAGCACTGGGATTACAGGCGTGAGCCACTGTGCCTGGCTTTATTAGCTAATAAATTAGCTATTTATTAATGTCTAGAATAAATCATTTTCTTTCTTTTTCTTTTCTTTTCTTTTTTTTTTTTTTCTGAGGCAGGGTCTCACTCTGTCTCCCTAGATAGAGTACAGTAGTGTTAGCTTGGCTCACAGAAACCTCAAACTCCTGGGCTCAAGCTATCTTCTTGCCTGTCTCAGCCTCCTGAGTAGCTGGGACTACAGGTGCATGCTAATTGCATGGCTAACATTTTTAGTGGAGATGGGGTCTTGCTCTTGCCTAGGCTAGTCTCAAACTCCTGACCTTAAGAGACCCTCCCACTTCAGCTTCCCAGAGTGCTAGGATTCCAGGCATGAGCCATTGTGCCCAAGAACAAGGAAAAAAATTTTCAAATCAAATCAAATCAAGTCCTGTAATATTTACCTTACTTCCTTCAGTGGTAAGGGGTCAAACTCCACTCCTTCACCAAAGGACAGAGGGCATAGCCTTGGTGCATAGTTGGGGACCGGGGCGGTGGGGAGAGATGCTGGATTCTTCAAGGACAGAGAAGAACAAAGTTAGAGCTACCACAGGCCATTCTATGCATGCCCACAGAAGGTCCTTGCTCTAAGCTTCCAGCTGATGGGCACCATTATAATGTGTGACCCTCATCCTGGGCATGTCAGAGAAGGGCTGACCCACAGAATGGCACAGCACTGGATAGGAAGCCAAGAGGTCTGGGTTCAAAGCCCAGGTCTATGCTGTGTGCTCTCAGAAGGATCACATCTCATACTCTGTGATCTTATCTGTGCACTAAAGGCAGTTCCCCTTTCCATGGTTGAGGCTGTATGAAAGGCTGAGAAGAGGAAATGAACTTGAGCTCATGATGGTGGCCAAACCCAGGGGCTGCAGCACTGTCCCGCTGCTACACAGTGAGAAAACCTCAATGGATGGGAGCTTCACTAACCAGAACCCTCAGTTATGGTACCCCTTCACTGTCTCAGCAACACTGTAGAAAAGGCCAAAAATTAAAAAAAAAAAAAAAAAAAAAGCTACTAGGGATTTTTTTGTTTTGGGAGACAGTCTCACTTTTTTTTTTTTTTTTTTTTGCCATTTTTGGCCAGGGCTGGGTTTGAACTTACCACCTTTGGCATATGGGACTGGCGCCCTAACCTTTTGAGCCACAGGCACCGCCCTCACTTTTTTTTTTTTTTTGAGACAAGAGTCTCCAGCTGCCACCCTGGTTAGAGTGCCATGGCATCATAGCTCACAGCAACCTCCAACTTGGGCTCAAGCAATCCTCTTGCCTCAGTTTTTCTATTTTTAGTAGAGACGGGGTCTCGCTTTTTTGCTCAAGCTAGTCTCAAACTTGTGAGCTCAAGCAATCTACTTGCCTTAGCCTCCCAGGAGCTAAGATTACAGGCAGAAGCCACCACGCACAGCCTGAGACAGAGTCTCAGTTTGTCACTCTGGGTACAGTGTCATGGCATTAGCCTAGTTCACAGCAACCTCAAATACCTGGGTTCAAGCCATCCTCTTACCTCAGCTTCCCGAGTAGCTGAGACTACTGGCTCCCACCATGATGCCCAGCTAGTTTTTCTATTCTTAGTAGAGACAGGGTCTCGCTCTGGCTCAAGCTGGTCTCAAACTCCTGAGCTCAAGCAATCCACCTGCCTTGGCCTCTCAGAGCACTATGATTGCAGGCATGAGTCTCTGTGCCTCACCTAGGGATTTTTTAAATTTCCTCCACCTCCTCTGACTCTGGGGCCATCAGATTGACATCCATCCAAGCTGGAGATATCCCATTACCTCAACCTTGGAATTTAGCTAGTAAAATGAACACCAAAGTGTTCTCTATGTCACCCTCCACACTCCAGAAAATTCAACCAACCAAGACACATCATTCCTAACGGTGAACTGTCTTTCAGCCTTGTCCACGCTTTGGGCATCCTGATTAACCAAGAAGCCTCATTAGGAGACAGTGACATCCTAGATATAGGGGCTAATTTTCACTTGATTTGCTAGAATTAGGGCTTCTGTGTTAAGCATACAAATACAAAAACAGAGTAGAGTTTGAACTGAGCAGCCCATCCAGTTCCCTGGTTTACTGAGGATCTGTCATTGTCTAAGTTGAGAGAAGGATTTATACTTGGGCCCAGGAAGAATGGGGCATGACACCCCTGCCTTTTCTGCTCTTCCATTCCTGCCCACTCAGCAGATACTCCGCCAGCCACCCACCCCGCTCCTGGTGCACCCTGGGGGCAGGGTGGGGAGCAGAGGTGATACAAGAACAAAGTGCCCCTGGGACAAGGAAGTGTAGCCAGAGACTCTGGCAAGGTACGCAGAAGACTTTGAGTGGCCAGGAGGACTCTGTTAGGGGAGGTAAGAGGCAAAAGCACGCTGAATGGTAGGAGCAGCATCCATGACGTCCTGTGAGTGCCTGCCTGTGGTCAGGGCAGGTGGAAATGAGGTCAGACAGGCCAGGTGGGGAGGGCTCTGACGGCCAAGTTGAAACAAGCCTTGGTATGGAAAAGAGAAAATGCACTGATGCCCACAGATACGGGGTCAGGGGGTCAAGAATACCCGCATCACCAAAGCTTCAATGTGGTCCTTAAGAACAGCAGGGGCTACCCCTGCTTCACCGCAGGGGAGAGGGCTGAAAATATCCATACCCCAGGGACCTGCGGGCTGAAGGGCCCACTTTTTTTGAGACTGCAGGCAGGATGTGGCCTCCCCAGAGTTCTAGGTAAAGGCAACAAACATCAACATCTGAGCAATTCCTAAAGTAAAATAGACTTTACATTGAAACTTTGAAACAAAATAAAAGAATTACTATTTAAAAGAGTCCACTCACCTAAAGCCCTCCCACCCATTACGTGCCGGACTCTAGGTTAGGTCTTCAGGGCAAAACGGGGGCAGGAACTACCCTTCTCAAGAAGTCCCAGGAGGCTGGCCCTGTTTGCTCTCTGAATCTGGAACCCAGAGCACACCCCCTCCCTGGGACCCGTCGGGAGCAGCCGGCCCTTGGAGTGGTGCTAGGGCGGGCAAAGCCGCGGGGTATCAGGCCCACAGTCCCGGGAAGACCGGGGGCTCTCCACATGTCCCAGGAACCCCACCCGCCCAGCTCCGGTAGCAATGTGGCCGAGACGCAGGCTAGCAGCCCTGGGGGCCGCCACCCCGAGGCGAGGAGATGGCGGCTCGCCTCTCCTGGGGCTCCCGCGCCTCCGAGGCGATGACAATTTTCCAGCCACCGGCTCCAGCTGGCCAGGCTCTCGCTAAGCTCCCGCCCTCGGCTCCCAGCGATGCTGTCCCGACGGGCGGGTGGCGGCGCCGACGGCGCGCCCAGAGCAGGGCGGCACGACCAGCTGGTGGTCTCCCGGCCCGGCTGCAAGTAGGCTGAGGAGGGAAGGAGTCAGCGTGGGGCTACTCACCGGGGCCGCGGGGGTTGCCGCGTCGGGCTCCAGCGCCCCAGGCGCGGGCGCACGTTCCCCGCCACCGCCCCCGGCTGCTGCGAGTCCCCAGTGGCTGGGGCTGGGGCTGGGAGGCAGTCCCGAGTCCGGGCTGTCTAGGACGCTGTCGCCCTTCTTCTTGGTGTCCACGAGTTCGGGCACATCCTGCAGGCTCAGCCGGCCCACCATGGCTGCGTACACGGCGGGGCCGGGGGCCCAGGGGAAAGGGTCGCGGGCAAGCGAGGGCCGCGAGGGGCGCAGACGCGGGCCGGGGCCGCTGCCCGCCCGGCCGCCCTCCCTGCCCCGCCGCCCGCGCGGTCCTGGTCTAGCCGGCCGCCGCGCTCCCGGGCCCCGCCCTCGCCCCGCCCCGGCCGGCCCTCACTGGCCGCGCCGCCGGCCCGGGCGCCAGGGGCCGCTGCGCTCCCGCCGCGCCGCCGACCCGCCCCGGGAAGCCGATCGCCGCGTGCCGGGGGCGCCGGAGGGCTTTGCGGCGGGCCGGAAAGGCGCCCCCAACCTGGGCTGGCGACCTTCCCTGCTACAGGTGAACGCAGGGCTCCTGCTCGCTGTAGGGGTGCGTTGACCCTCGCCCCGTCCCAGCAGGGCCCAGGAGGTGCTAATGTCTTCAACCCTGGCTGTCGGGGGAGCCAGAAGAGAGTCCCAAACCGCAGAGGCCCGGGGAGCCGGCCGAACCCAGCGAGCAAACAACTGGAAATTATTAATAGTTAATGCGCTTCGTATGGCAGCAGCCGCCTGTTGGCTCGGCAGGGCGGGCTCTGGCTCTCACGTCTGCCCCGAGGAAAGGAGGCCTACTTCCCTCCTCCTCAGGGGGCTCCTGGAGGCACTGAGCACATGCTGGCCTCGGTGCTCAGCTGGACAGGCCGCGGCCACACCAGGCATGGGAATCCTGTAGTGCGTGCAGACTCCCACCCGCAACCAGGCGGACAAGCTCTGCCGGTCGTCCAGGGCTGCCTTGGTGGGGGGGGGGGGCAGGGGGCCCCTGCTGGGGACTGCAGTTTTGCATTGGCAGGGGCTTTTAGCTTTGTACCCCCTCAGGAGTTCCCTTCTGAAAACAAACTAGGGACTCCTCCCTCCCCTTTGGTTTGACAGAGAAGCTCAGTCTTGAGTGGGAACTCATCAGTAGCTGTGGCTGTAGGGCTGGGCTCTCCCTAAATCTGGTACTTTTTCTCACAGAGCTCTGTGGTCATCAACAAGTGTAAGAAGTCCCAACCACCCACCAGCCACCTTGCTGTGGCGGTTCTGAGGGGTATTCGGCCAAGGGCCTGAAGTGGGAGGCTGGCCCAGACCTACAGGGCAAGTGCCAACTCTGAAGAGGAGTCCCACCCTAGGTTAGGACACTTCCCTGGCTAGAGGAGAGGTGGGCTTTGTACAGGTTCCACAGTGGCAGCCAGGTCCACATCCCTGCAAAGGCAAAGGATACTTATCTTGCTTGGGGCAGACCTGTTAAATTCAGAAATTTAGAGCAGGTAGACCTTAAAGCCCTGCTGGCAAAGTTCACTCTGCCTACCTCACTTATCCATCACTTTCAGGGAAGGAAACAGAGAGGGATTTGACTGACTTGCCCTAAGTCACACAGCTGGTACAGGATGGCTTACTTGAACAGGAAGGCAGGATCAATCCCTCCACAGAGATAAAACGTGGTACATGCCTGTGCACTAGGAAGTCATTCATTCAGGGACTGTGGGAATGGATTACAAAATCCACAGTGCTCAGTTCTAGACAAATGGTCAGTACAAGGACATATGCCACTGCTATACCTCCCTACTTCTGTGACCCCAATATCTGCACATCCCAGCTGTCCCCATCGGCAGGCATCAGAGGAAGAATCTGAGTGCTTGCTGGGGTTGTGGAAAGGTGCTCTTTCTGCAGTGGGACAACTGGGCTCCCTGGAGGGAATTTGCCCACTTACCACTCCCAAGTAGAGGCTGAGAACTCTTCCCTAAACCAAGTCAGATTGGGAGAGGTGTCCAGGAGGATGACAATTGCTCCTAGAGGTGGTGGCCTTCAAGGTCACCAGCCTGGAAGAAATGTAGGATGAGACTAGGCCAGCACAGTCATTCTCCTTCTGAGAGTGGATTGTGGTGCTCTAGGGAGGGAGCTCCACCCAGACCTGCTAAAACCTGGAACCTAGGGGGAGCTTGCTGGTCACTGCCACCACCTGAGGGCAGTTCTGAAGGGCTTAGATGGTCACCTTCCAACAGACTGTGGAGACATCAAAACTGCCAACAGGAGCAAGGGGAGTGCTTAGGAGTGGTCCAGGCAGATCAAGGGGACACCTCTGAGTCACTGGGGTCATCAAGCAACTGGCCCAGGATTTCACAGGGCTGCTGGACCAAGTACTGGCCATCAAACTGGACCTAGGAAGTATTCACATGGCAGCTTTCACCCTATGAGAGTTCTGTCTGATCCCTAAAAGCAACCTCTCCCCAACTTCAGAGGGGTACCCTGGCAATAAATAGAATTGGACAGGGTTTTCTGAGCCTAAAGGACATCCTGAGGCCTCGGGATAACTGCCAAGGAGCTCCTGATGCAAGAGTCATTCCTCACCATGGCCTCCTTCATTACATGTATTATCAGCACTGACACCTGTAAGAGATCAAAGGGGCTTGAAGAGGAATCCAGCCATGATACTAACACTGGGGGAGAAACAAAGGTATCCCCTACAGATTTCCCCAAACCATTCAGATGCCCCCCCCAACCAATAAGCTGCACTAAAGACTGACCCTTCCTGTAGTTCCCAGAATTCTGTTGAGCCAATCAAAAGGCAACAAAGAGTGACCCCAGTTTTTCCACTCTTGTTCAGACTGTCTTCAAAGAGCTCAAAGATAAACCCAAGCAGACAGGAAGTCACATAGATACCTGGGAGAACCCAGAGAGCACCTTTGGCCTGACCAAGACATCCTACCTGCTCCGGCATCTCCTCAAACCCGTGGCATTCTTGGTGGGGGTAAGCAGAGGTTCATACAATGGGAACCATTCAACCCCAACCTGCCCAGGAGTTCTCCTGGGTGGGAGAGAAGAGGATGTCCTTTATAATTACATCTGAGACTTCTACATCTTATTCTGGTATTTTTTCTTTTTCTTTTTCTTTCTTTCGTTCTTTCTTTTTGAGTTGGGAGTCTCGTTCTTGCTCAGGTTGATCTCCAGCTTCTGAGCTCAAGCAATTCACCCACCTTGGCCTCCCAGAATGCTAGAATTACAGGTATGAGCCACTGCCCCCAGCCTTATTCTGGTATTTTTCAAAGGAATGTTGCTTTAAAAAGTCTAATCAAAGCTTGGGAAAGTAACCCATTCCACCTTTGCCTCTCCTGGCCTGGCTTTGAAGACAGGCCTTCTTTTGAGGGACAGCTGGTGGTGTACCTAGAAATTAGGGGTGAGTTACACAGAATAAGCAGGTCCCAGGGAGATGAGGGAGGCTGCAGAAAGACTGGCCTCTTCTCAAAGCTGTCCTTTCAGAGTGGGCCACCATGGCCCTGACTGGATGTCCTCATGGGACTTGGCTTCTGGCCCGAGGCCTCTCCCAGCAGGGTCTGAGGAACAAAAGCCACCTAACAATGAATGCCAATCCTGCATTTTTGTTTTTTTCTGCACTAAATTAAGCTGATGCCCTATTGGGAGTTAAGTCACAAAAGACCAGGACAGGACCCCCACACTGCTACCACTTATTGTTTTGGAACAGCTTGTCTTCAGTAAACCCAGCCAGACAGTAGATGAAAAACAGTCCCGACCCCAGCATGCTGGCTTGTGCTGGTGCCCCCAGCACCCCACAGTCCCCAGCTCCCCACCCCCATGTTGTCTGTGGCATAGGATGCCGTGGGTTTGCCTTACTGTAGAATCAGGGTCCTTTATTTTGTTCCTTAAATGCTTTAAAATTAATATTACAGTTTTCAAAGAACCTTTTTTTTTTTGAGACAAAGTCTTACTTTGTCCCCGTGGGTACAGTGCTATGGTGTCATAGCTCACAGCAACTTAAAACTCCTGGGCTCAAGCCATTCTCTTGCCTCAGTCTCCCAAGTAGCTGGGACTATAGGCGCCCACCACAACGCCCAGCTAAATTTGTAGAGACACGGTCTCACCCTTGCTCAGGCTTCTCCCAAACTCCTGAACTCAGGCAACTCACCCATCTTGGCCTCCCAGAGTGCTAGGATTACAGGGTGAGCCACTGTGCTGGGCCTCAAAGAACATTTAAAGGGACCTGCCATATTCAACGAAGAAGTGAACTACATTAAAAAGACATAGTCTGGTCAGGCACAGTGGTTCACATCTGGGAGGTTGAGGAGAGAGGATTGCTTGAGGTTAGGAGTTTGAGACAAGCCTGAGCAAGAGTAAGACCCTGTCTCTACAAAAAAAAAGAAAGAAAGAAAGAAAGAAAAAAAGAAAAATTAGCCAGACATAGTGGTGCACACCTATAGTCCCAGGTACATTGGAGGCTGAGGCAGGAGGATCACTTGAGGCCAGGAGTTGAAGGTTGCAGTGAGCTATGATAATGTTACTACATTGCAGCCTGGGTGACAGAGTGAGATCCTACCTCAAAAGAAGAAAAAAGAAGACCTACTCTGACACAACCCAACCCATGAGAGTCTATACACAGGTGTTGGTGGGGTGGATTAATAACCCTTTATCTCTGAGACTCACAAAGGTGGCCTGACCAGATAGAGCCAAGGGGATACCAAAGCTCTTGCTTTGAGATTGACACAGGCCTGAGGGAACAGGCTGGTTCCTCTTTTGACCTCTCCACTGGGAGACCACCCGTTTGGTTGGAGACACAGAGTCTGGCCAAGCCCCACTGGCAACACTAACCTAGATGCCAAGTGCAGCTGGCGTGAAGTCAGGCCAGTGTCCCCGGTGTGGGGACCCCCATGATGCTAGACAAATATGGCTTTTTTTGACACCTCCTAATTGTAAGCTCAGAGCTGTTTCTCCCAAATACTCCCTAGTTACACAGAAAAGGGCCTTCCTTGGCCTCTGCAAAATAAAACCCAGATGAAATTTTGCAAAGAGCTGGGGCACATGGCCTCCTTGGAACTGTATCAATGCACTTGCACTCCTGGCTCCGTTCTGCATATTCACACTGGACAAGGACTTGCAGGCCAGAAAAATAGCCCTTGGTTGAGCAATTGCAGTTAAGACCCTTGGCTCCTTGGTGGAAAGGCATGCTCGAAGGGTGTGCTGTCATTGTCCCCGGGGAACAAATGGCTGGTCTGTGTGGCCACACTCCAAATGGCTGTCTTAAGGGTCTCCATAGTGTTTTGGGACCACCTTTGAAACCGGTCTGCAGGGGCTGCCTCAGAAGGGACGGAGAGTGGGAGCCCTTGAAGCAGCCAGTTTGCGCCACACAATGACTGTTGGTCCCCTGTGTCCTTCCTGGGAGCCGTGGGCCCTTAGCGCATTCCTCCTACCCCAGTTCAAAGCAGAATACATACAGGCCGGAGGTGGCTACGATTTGCAGTTATGTACTTCTAAAAACTCCTGATTCTTGCTGAAGACATTTATATGCCTTTGGAGAAATGTTTTTCATTTTTGTTCTTTACTGAAAATTAGCCAGGGATGAGGAAGAACTTGGGATGAGAGGAGAGGAACCAAGGAAAAACTCCAAGTGTCTCATCTTCTCCGCAGCCAGATCGGTCAGGGGGTCTACTGGAACTTGATTGCCTCTTGGCCTATTCTTTTGTAGGACCCCCAATCACTGACAAGTATTTCTGGAAATCCCTCAAGGTGTCCATCATCTCTCGTATCCTCATGTATAAATCTGGTCATACAAATGGGATGCCTACTATTAATTTTCTTTTTCCAGACCTCACTGTCCTGGCCTCTGTGTGACACTGCCCTACCATAGACCTCTGATGGGTGGACTAAGGCCCTTGCTGGGACCACTATCAGCCACTCAGCAGAGGCTGCGGCAGTGCCACTGGGGGTGACATCCCTCCATCCCTTGCCAGGCAGTGTTGTTGAACATGCAAGGGAGTTTCAGTCTCGGTTCAGTTGCTTGTTGCATAGAGATCCCATTATTGGAATAAGGAGGATTGCCAAAGAAGAGAGGAATTTTTTTAAATTTTCTTTTTTATTCTTTTATTTATTTATTTTATTGAGACAGAGTCTCACTTTGTGGCCCTCGATAGAATCCTGTGGCATCATAGCTCACAGCAATCTCCAACTGTTGGGCTTAAGCAATTCTCTTACCTTAGCCTCCCAAGTAGCTGGAACTTCAGGCGCCTGCCACAACACCTGGCTTTTTTTTTTGTAGAGACGGGGTCTTAGTCTGGCTCAGGCTGGTCTCAAACCTCTAAGCTCAGGGCAATCCACCCACCCGCCTTGGCCTCCCAGAATGATAGGATTATAGGCGTGAGCCACCTTGCCCGACCAGAAAGGAATTTTTTGATTTGACAAAAATATCTAGTTGGGAGAACAGAGATACTGCCTCAAATCCACCTCCCTGTCTTGCCAACTGACAGTGATCATGGGCTTTTAAAGGAAGGGCCATGTGCCTTGGGGTGGGTTGTGGTATAAATAACAAGGGGATATGGGCTTTGGGGGCAGGTTTTGGGGGGTGGTGAATCTTGCCATCAGGGAGTCTGGTTAGTGGACTTCAGAATCTCAGCTCTTTTGCAGAAAATCTATCATTCCTGGAAAACAACTCAAAAAGTCAGATAGTTAAGAGAGGGGATTATTAAAAAAACATGTAGGGAAGTGAGGTGATGGTTACGTTAATTAGTTTGATTTAAGCATTCCACATTGTGTATCAAATCATCACAATGTATACAGTTATGATTTAATAAAAATTTAAAAAATGATAAAGGGTGGTGCCTGTGGCTCAGTGGGTAGAGCGCCAGCCCCATATAACAAGGGTGGCGGGTTCGAACTCAGCCCTGGCCAAAATTCAAAACAAAAAAATAGCCAGGCCTTGTGGCAGGCACCTGTAGTCCTAACTACTCAGGAGGCTGAGGCAAGAGTATCATCTAAGCCTGGGAGTTGGAGGTTGCTGTGAGCTGTCATGCCACGGTACTCTACCGAGGGCGATAAGGTGAGACTCTGTTTCTAAAAAATAAATAAATATAAAAAATGATAAAAATAAAAAGTTATCTATATTCAGAATAGAAAAAAAAAACCACGTAGGGGCTCAATGAAAGTTGTTCACAGGGCCGGTTACAGCACTGCCCTACGTTCTGGGCACTGCTGCCAATGCTGGTGGTGGCAGAGGGCTCTGCAGCGCAGGTGCTGGGCTGGGGGTGCTCTGCCGCAGAGTGCTTCCTGCCTCTTCTGGTTACAGGGGCAGGGTGGTCCTGAAGCAGGGTGGTTTCCTTTTTGTCTGCCTCCTGCTCTAGGATTCACACTTAAGCCCTATTGGGCTAGACCGGGAGACAGATAACAATTTAAAAAAATACCCCTTTGGGCCAGGTGCTGTGGTTCATGCCTATAATCTTAGCACTCTGGGAGATTGAGGCAGGGAGATTGCCTGAACTCTGGAGTTCAAGACCAGCCTGAGTAAGAATGAAACCCTATCTCTATTAGATGCCACGGCACTCTACCCAGGGCGATAGGTGAGACTTTGTCTCAAAAACAAAACAAAACAAAACACTTTGAATTCCAAATCCCTCTCCTACTCTCCTGAGCCAGGTATATCCTCTGGCCCCTTCTGTTAATATTTCTTTTTTTTTTTTCTATTAACATTTCTTGAAGCAGCTCCTGGGTCCTGCATGCAGAGGCTGCCTGAACCTGGGGGTGATGGGGTACCCAACTTCTATTCTAGCTTGTACCTCTGTTCCACCAGACACTCGGCACCTTGCTTTTCAAAGACTAAAGGCAGACTGTGTCACATCCTGGGTGTCAGCTAACTTCCTGAGTATCGAGGCTGTGTGTCTGGCAGACTTCTGGGGCCAGATCTGCCAGGCAGAGCATGAGAAAGGGCCTTTTTGCTGTTAGCAGGCTATGGTGGAAGCAGGAGTTTCTAGACTATCAGACATAATCATCTTCCAAACCAAGACAGGCCTTGTAAACAGGAAGATGAGTAGAGGGACATCCAGGACACAATGCCGGTCTGTTCTTTACACATTTGTGTAAAGGGAGCCATCTAACTCAAGCCTGGCTGGGCCTCCCATTAAAGGAATCTCAGCTCTGGGTTCCTCACTGAAATATGGTCTATCAACACATATCCTGGCCCTGCTCAAGCAGGACTCCAAGCACCTCTGCTCCCAAGGTGGATAGCCCTTCCCCAAATCTGCTGTCTTAGTGTCCATGGGTTAGTCTTTGTGTTCATGTCCGCTTTTGCATGAGGTTCATTCATTCAGCCTGCAGAGGTCAAGTGCCTGGGGTGTGCCAGGCAGAGTGTGGAAGCACAGAGAGGGCTCTGCCAGCCTGGAGGAGCGAGACTTGAGGGAGATTCGGGAGGCAGTGAAGGCTGGGCTGCTCTGGAAGCAGCATACCTGAGACAGGCGGGCAGGATCTGGGCCCAGGCAGAGGAAGCAGTATGGCAAGGGTTGGGAGATCTGTTGGCCCCTCTGCTCAGCACTGAGGAATAGACCACGGGCATCCTCCATACCAAATGCCACCTGTTTCATGGGCAACCTGGGGCACTCTTTGGTGGTTGCACATAAGAATGCTTTGGACTGCATAGCTATGGGGATGAGAGGCATGCTGGAGTCCCATCATGTTTCCTTGGGTGCATAAGGACCAGATCTTAAAAGAAACCTTATGGGAAAGCTCTGGTGGTCATCTTTTTCCTCCAGCTCAGCTTCCTTGGGTGGAGAGCATAGCAGACTCGGCCAGGGTCTCAGGTGCAATCCCTTCTGGAACCAGTGAGCTCTGCTGCTGGACGTGCACCCTGTAAAGGCACTGCACTGGTGACCAAGGGGAAGGAGGAGTGGGGGGCTGGCCCAGGGCCATTGTGCTCCTGGCGGGAAATGCCACACTGAGTGCACAGTGATGAACTGTCAGGTCTCCTTTGGCACCTGTGTTGGGTACTGGTTTGTGATTACATAATCAGGCATAAAAATGTTTAATGGTCTTTTTTTCTTTTCAGGTTTTGGCTGGGGCTGGGTTTGAACCCACCACCTCTGGCATATGGGGCTGGTGCCCTACTCCTTTGAGCCATAGGCGCTGCTGTGGCCTTTTTTTTTGAGACAGTCTCACTATGTTGCCTCGGTAGAGTGCTGTAGCGTCACAGCTCACAGCACCTCAAACTCTTGGGCTTAAGCGATTCTCTTGCCTCAGTTTCCAAAGTAGCTGGGACTACAGGCACCCGTCACAATGCCTAGCTATTTTTTGTTGCAGTTGTCATTGTTGTTTAGCAGGCCTAGGCTGGGTTCAAACCCACCAGCCTCAGCGCATGTGTTATGGGCACTGAGCCAGATGCTGAGCCTTTTAATGGTCTTTTTATTTACTTATTTTTGAGACAGAATCTCACCCTGAGTAGACCCATAGCTCACAGCAACCTCAAACTTTTGAGCTAAAGAGATGCCCCTAAGCTCGGCGCCTGTAGCTCAGTGGCTAGGGCACCAGCCATATACACCAGATCTGGCAGGTTGGAACCTAGCCTGGGCCTGCCAAACAACAATGACAACTACAAGCGAAAAATAGTGAGGCATTGTGGCGGGTGCCTGTAGTCCCAGCTACTTGGGAGGCTGAGGCAAGAGAATCATGTTAGCCCAAGAGTTTGAGGTTGCTATGAGCTATGATGCCACAGCTCTCTAATGAGAGTTAAATAGTGAGACTCGGTCTGAAAAAAAAAATTCTCCTGCCTCAGCCTCCTGAGTCGCTGGGACTACAGGTACCCACCACAATGCCCAGCTAGTTTTTCTATTTTTAGTAGTGACGGGGTCTCACTCTTGCTTAGGCTGGGCTCAAACTCTTGAGGTCAAGGCATCCTCCCGCCTTAGCCTTCCAGAGTCGTAGGATTACAGACTTGAGCCACCACACTCAGCCTAATAGTCTTTTAATTTTTTATTTCTTTTTATTTTTTTCCTTGTTTATTGTCTTCTAGTTTTTTAAGGTGAACTCACTTTAGCTTGTAGACCCACCCCCTTTCTCTCAAGATGGGACTGTCTTGCTTACTCAGAGTAGTTTCTTGTCTATTGGGTGATGACTCAGTTGAGTTCTGGGTAATTATTGCTCTTGTCCTTCCCTTCTGCCTGGGTGACATCTGGAAAGGCTTATGTAACGTTATGGCAGCAAGGTTGGTCATGACCATCTTGTCCATGGTCACTTTGCTACCTCTCTGGCTTCCACTGAGGTCTAACTTGGTTTGCTTGGCCACTGAATGCCATCCTCTGCTTCTGATATCCACATGCCACCTATTTTGCATCCTAGTTGTCCCAACCCAAGGTTTCTTCCAATGTGCTGGTCCTTTCACTACTTCTGGGAGCTCATCCAGGAGCCTGGGAACTCTTAGCAGCCATCACCTGCCCATGAGGGTGTCAGGAACTCTGTCGTGCTCCCTCTTAAGACCTACCTGGATGGACAACTCCTTCAGACTCTCACTCTCTTCCTTCTGCTGCCTTGTTGAACACAGGATTTCTCTATGCAGACTACAGTCTTCCACGTTGATTGTTGGAAGCCAGGGCTTCTAGATCAGGGAGTTTCTTTCCTACTGGGGCTCAGCCCAGAGTGCTGGGCTCTGGGTTTCCTCTCAGGGACATACCAGACTTTAACCAAGTCATAGCAGCTCTGTTTTCTCTTTTCGCACCTCCTGGTCAAAATCCACTAACTTTTTTTTTTTTTTTAAGGGAAAAAGTGTTTATGTTAAGATGCCCTGGCCTTATGATAATGGTGTGGAGTACATGCAAAGTCCTCCAGGATCTTAGTACTTAAAATCTAAAGGCACACTTTTGGAACAAGAAATCAAACTACATTGGCTTGGTGCCTATAGCACAGTGGTTATATATATAAAGGTTATATATATGTAGCACCAGCCACATATATAAAGGATGATGGGTTTGAACCTGGCCCTGGCCAGCTAAACAACAATGACAACTGCAATAGAAAATAGCCGGGCATTGTGGCAGGTGCAGTCCCAGCTACTTGGGAGGCTGAGGCAAGAGACTCACTTAAGCCCAAAAGTTTGAGGTTGCTGTGAGCTGTGACGCCACAGCACTCTACTGAGGGCAACATAGTGGGACTCTGTCTCAAAAAAAAAAAAAAACAAAAAAAGAAAGAAAAAAGGAAAATAAAAGAAATCAAACTACAATAAGATAGCATTCTAACACTCTTGCATTGACAGCCATGGCTTTTAGGAATTTTGTCTCTACTATAGAATTTTAGAGGTCTACACAAGAGTTCAAAGGCTAAAATTTCAAGTGATGACCTCAATAGCAGGCACACCTGAGCACTGCACATTGAAGATGCTCTACCTGGGCTGCAGCAGTGGGCCAAAGAGTAGAGGCAAAAGGAATAGGAAAAAACACCCAATTTCATTCCATCTCACTACATATCCAAAGGATGATCATTGATTTCAAGGGTGAACCAACAAAGCATGTTCTCCAGGACCCCTGATAAGGCGGGAAGCCAAAGGTCTTTGCTCAATACTCCTCTATCAAGGAAGCTTTCTCGCAAGACACTACGTAGGTTGGGTCACATTTGGTTTTGTGCAATGAAAACTAAAGGGGGAACTTCCACTTACTAGTTTCTACAGATAGAGCTGCAGCTCTGTCCTTTAGCTCGAGAGGCAGGAAAAGACATCTACGGTGAGTGAGGATGTGGAGAAGGGGGTGCCCACACAGTCAGGAGGAGTGAGCAGCAAAACAACCTTCATAGAAGATGTTTTGGCAAGAGCTAGCAACATGTTAAATGTGTATGTCCTTTGATCTTTTTAAGTGGAAGTCTAACTATTTTAGGAGAAAATCCTGCAAAGATGTGAATACAAATAAGCAGAGATATTTACAGAAAGATTTTTACAGATGATATGATTTTAATAGCCCAAAAATAAAACAAGAAAACCTGTTTGTATATTGACAGAAGACTGGCTGTCTCAGTCTGTTCATGCTGCTGTACAAAAATACCACGGATTAGGCAATTTATAAATACAGTGGAACCGTTATAAGTTGACCACCCAAGGGACTATAACAAACTAGTCAACATACAGAGGTGGTCAACATAAGGAACTAGGCCTATAGCATGGATACATACATGCGGTGCATGTCTGGTCTATGAAAATGAGGTCAACTTAAGGAGGTGGTCAATGCAGGGAGGTGGTCAGCTATGGAGGTTCTAATGTAATAGGTAAATAGATATTTATCTACTGAGATCAAGGTGCTAGAAAATTCAGTGCCTGATGAGGGCTGCTCTCTGCTTCCAAGATGGTGACACATGGATCTTCACCTTATTACTTGGCATAAGGCAGAGAGCAAAAGGGGCCATACAGCTCCCTTGTACTTTTTCTATAAGGTCATTAATCCTATTTGTGAAGGCTTCTCTCTCATGACTTAATCACCTCCTCAAGGACCCACTTTGTAATATCATCACATTAATGATTAAGTTTCGACACATGAATTTTTTTTTTTTTTTTGAGACGGAGCCTCAAGCTATCCCCCTGGGTAGAGTGCCATGGCATCACAGCTCACAGCAACCTCCAACTCCTGGGCTCAAGCGAGTCTCCTGCCTCCGCCTCCCAAGTAGCTGGGACTACAGGCGCCCGCCACAGTGCCTGGCCATTTTTTGGTTGCAGCCATCATTGTTGTTTGGCGGGCCTAGGCTGGGGATTCAAACCGCCACCTTAGGTGTATGTGGCTGGCACCTTAGCTGATTGAGCCACAGACGCTGAGCCCTTTTTTTTTTTTTTTTTTTTGGAGACAGAGTCTCACTTTGTCATCCTTGGTAGAGTACTGGGTGTCATAGCTCACAGCAACCTCAAACTCCTGGGTTTAAGCAATTCTCTTGCCTCCGCCTCCTGATTTGAGTATCTGGGACTACAGGTGCCTGCCACAACACCTGGCTATTTTTAGAGAGGTCTTGGCTGTTGCTCAGGCTGGTCTTGAACTCCTGAGCTCAGGCAATCCACCTGCCTCAGCCTCCCAGAGTGCTAGGATCACAGGCCACTGCATCCAGCCCTCTTCAACAATTCTTTTCTTTTCTTTCTTTTTTGTAGAGACAGAGTCTCACTTTGTTGCCCTTGGTAGAGTGCCGTGGTGTCACACAGTTCACAGCAACCTTCAACTCCTGGGCTTAAGCGATTCTCCTGTCTCAGCCTCCCAAGTAGCTGGGACTACAGGCGCCCACCACAATGCCCGGCTACAACAATTCTTTTCTAATGTCTTCTTCCCATGCTGCCTCTTAAAGGTATGTGTTCTCTAAGTTCAGTCCTTTCTAATTTACAATATCGAGGGGGAATTAAGTCACGGACTTTGGCATCATGTGGATGTGGGTTCAAATCCTGACTGCGTGTTATCAGCTGTGTATCCTTGGGTAAGCTAGTTTGCTTCTCTGAGCCTCAGCTTCTTCCTCCATCAAATGGGTTGGTTGGTATAACCTGCCTCTTCAAATCTAATGGGATAATATCCATTAGAGTATTCAGCACTGGATCTGGCACACAGAGAATATTCAGTTAATGGTTATTGAAGTTAATATCCTTTCTTCCTAGTCAGTTTCCATCCCCAACTCCTACCTATTGGACATGTCTAGCTGCATGTCCTAGTGACAATTCAGATTCCAAATGGCCAAAAGCAAAATTCCAGCCGTCCTTTTCCCTCCCCAGATGCTAACTTCTCTTGTAGGAGCTACTTCTTTTCTTTTTTGAGACAGAGTCTCACCCTAAAGTACAGGGCATCACCTAGCTCACAGCAACATCAAATTCCTGGGTTCAAGTGATCCTCCTACCTCAGCCTTTTGAGGTGTCTACTTGGGTACTGGGACAGGCATCCACCATCATGCCCTGGACTAGTTTAATTTTTCTACTTTTAGTTAAAACGTTTAGTCTCACTGTTGCTCAGGCTGGTCTTAAACTCCTGAGCTCAAGGGATCCTTCTGCCTTGGCCTCCCAGAATGCTAGGATTAGTGCTACCTCTACTTCTGTTAATGCCCCACCATCTTCCACTGGAACCAGCCCTCCAGGATGTTGTGAATTCACTCAATAAGTACCAAAGCTGGCTCGGCGCCTGTGGTTCAATCGGCTAAGGCGCCAGCCACATACACCTAAGGTGGCGGGTTCAAATCCCCAGCC
The DNA here is from genome assembly GCA_963574575.1 of Galagoides demidoff. NCBI lineage: Eukaryota > Metazoa > Chordata > Mammalia > Primates > Galagidae > Galagoides > Galagoides demidoff. The sequence continues at coordinate 20,560 of CAUYQV010022250.1, forward strand.
TGGGCCCGCCAAACAATGATGGCTGCAACCAAAAAATAGCCGGGCGTTGTGGCAGGCGCCTGTGGTCCCAGCTACTTGGGAGGCGGAGGCAGGAGACTCGCTTGAGCCCAGGAGTTGGAGGTTGCTATGAGCTGGGATGCCATGGCACTCTA
>CAUYQV010022251.1:0-24860 GCA_963574575.1 Galagoides demidoff
GTCTAACAAGGGTACAAGTGAACTTCTCTTTGCATTTTAAAGCAAGCCGGCCTGCCTCCTGGAAACAGCCGCTGCCACTGGCCAGAGAGGACACACTTGTAGTTAAGATGGGAGAGCCAGGAGGCCGGTCCCACTTCAAAGAGACTCTTTAGGGATCTGTCCTTGGCTCTGGAAATTCTACTGCCCCAGTCAACAAAGTTTTGCTGGCTTTGGGTAGGACCTGATGAGGCCCAGGAGAGCATTATTGGAAGGATCAGCTCCCCAGTATCACACAATTTTAGGGTTACCAGCGAACAGTGCTTGCTATGGCCGTGATCCTCCTGAGAATCTTTCTTATCCCATCTCGGTTGATCTGTGACCTACCTGCTATCCTGGGTCTGCAAACTAGACCTATAGGGGCCAGGCAGGTAATGACATCTGTGGCTGCGGGCCCAAGGGGCCCACAGATGGCTGTCCTGCCCCAGCTGACGTGGCCAGGTGGCAGTGAGAAGTAGCATGGGGAGGTCCTTTGTTGTTTGAATAGACATGGTTGCACAGATTTGGAAAAAAAATGCAGAACCAGGTGATTTTCAAATGCTGTGTAACTAAAGTGAGAAATACTTTGCATGGGGCCAAACCCAGCTGGAGCAGGGACAGACTGCTGTTTTCCTCTACCCAGCTCCTCCTGAGTCCCCGACTTGCTGTGGCCTCGGGCATGGCTTCGGGAGGGAATGGGATGAAATAGTTAGGGTGCTGTCTCACGGGGCCTCCCTTGAGTGGTTCTCTTGGGCCTTGGAGCAGTCTGGGGTTGAGCAGCATAGAAAGTCCAGTGGCCAAGGTGGCCGCCATCCTTGCAACAGCAGGGAGGGTGAGCAAGTCCCACCGGAGTGCGCCTTCCTGGGGCTCAGACTCAGAGCACAGCTCCATGCAAACACGCAGCCAAATTAAGGGTGGCTTCCCAGACCCAGGCTTTGCTGGAGGCCTCAGGGACTTTCAAGGCCTGGGTGAGCCCTGGGCAAGAGATATTTGGAAGCTCAGTATAGAGGAATTTGGGGGAATCTCACTCGGCAGCCCTAAAGAGAAGGCCCTTGCTGGATGGGCGATCTGGTAGCTCTCCTCCCCACGGTGCTCTGTGATCCTTCTCTGCCTCCTTGCTCGCGTCTCAGCCTAGGCTCTGCACCAGCAGATGTTTGATTGAAACCTCTACTTTCCTTGGGAAGGACCCCATGAGCTGCTGCGTTAGGCCAGTGATTTTCAACACAGTGGGCGGCATACCAGTGTGCCCGGAGGCGATCTCAGGTGTGCAGTGAAACATTGAAAAGATCACTAATGAAATTATTTTTGAGAAGTTCAAAGCACAGTAAGTGTATTTTTTTATTTTATTTTATTTATTATTTATTTTTTTGCAGTTTTTGGCTGGGGCTGGGTTTGAACCCTCCACCTCTGGTATATGGGGCTGGTGCCCTACTCCTTTGAGCCACAGGTGCTGCACTTTAAAAAATTTTTTTTACTCTTTTTTTGGATCAACATGATTTAAGTGTGCCATGTAAGTTTAACTACAGGATCAAGTGTGCTGTGAAATGGAAAAGATTAGAAAACACTGGGTTAAACGGAAAGAGAGAGGGTAAAAGAGATCCGCCTCTCCCGAGCAAGCCTGCTGAGCAAGCCGGTGACGTGCGAGAGGAGGGCAGGGTGGAGACCTTGCACTCAGGGTACTCAGAAGAACCATCTCATCTGACTCGAGGGGCTGCGGGCAGCAACCATAACCTATTTTCAAAGCAATAACCTCCTACAGAGAGATGCCCCCAGCTCACCAGAGCCATCTCGGAGGCAGCCTGGCGCTGCCCCTCAGGTGCCGTGAGGTTGGATTTTGTTTTCTGTCAGTTTTCTTGGCGCTGGCCTGGACGGGAAAGCCTGTGGACACAGGGATCAAGGCTGAGAGTGCGGGGGTTTCAGGCCTCTGAGGGACAATGGCAGCTGCCTAGAGGTGCATGTGGACGCTGCGGGGCAGGGCCGGCATGTGTGGGTGGTGGGGATTGCAGGACACGACGGTCATCTGGGTACACGGGAGGGGACTGATGCTGAGCTCTCAGCCTGCTCTGTCCCAGCAAAGTCCTGATGGAGTCCCAGAGTGTGGCACCATGTCCCGATTCCTTGGTCTCTGCTTCCGGAGGTGACGTAAGTGCCTGAGTAGCTGGAATGTGCAGATTGGCTGTCTGGGCTCTGTGTGGGTGGCTGGCTGATGACAGCACGGGGACCTGGCCTAATGGCTTTCTCCGGAACACCGCACAGCATTGCTGTGGGTCGGCTGGCCCATTACCAGCTCCCAGCGCAATCAGGCGCGGACTCACAGAGAGGGTCTTCATGCCCAGAGCCGTGGTGCTCCAGGTGCTAACTAGGCCACTGAATGAAATGGCCGTGGGGCTCGGTGCTCAAGCCAGAGCCTCTTCCACTCAAGCTACCCTGGAATTCGGTAGGAATTTTTGGAAATAGCCAGGGCCTTACACCTTTCTCTGCTTCTGCCTGTACATGGCCCCTTCTTTTGGAGGACCCCAGCCCTGCCCACCTCATCCCCTCCCTCTTCTCAGCACTTTCTTGGAGTTTTGTGGACTTTCCCCCAACATGGGGTCAGTGCCGGTGAGAAAGGGTGGGTCTTCCATCCCTATCTCCTCAAGCCCAGCGGGTCTGGCCTGCTCAGTACTGCTCGGCGTGAGTCTCCCGATCCAAAAATCCAAGATCTGAAAGGCTCAAAAATTCCAAACTTTTTGAGCACCCACATGATGTTGCCAAGTGGACAATTCCACACCTGATTTCCTGTGACAGGCCACAGGCAAGACACTGTCTCATGCACAGAGTTATTAAAAACGTCGTATGACGTTACCTTTAGGCTACATGTATCAGGGGTATACAAAACACAAATTTAAGTTTTGCATTTGGTTTTGGGTTCTATATGTGAAAGATCTCAGTTAAGTATGGGTACATATTCTAAAATGTGAAAAGAAACAGAAATTTGAAACACTCCTGGTCCCAAGCATTTTGGATAGAGGATGCTCTCCCTGTATGGCTCCCCGAAGGGTGGCAGGAGAGAGGGGAGGGACAGAGAAGCTGCAGACAGCCCTATGCTGAGGTCAGCTGGGCTGTGGTGGCCACTACCTTTTCCCAGTGTAGTGTTTACCTATAGGACGGCAAGAGGACAAATTGTGCCACCAAACCTTACCCTACCCACTGGGCAAGAGATGTTTGGAAGTTCAGAAAAGTTTTAGGGAATCTCGCCCAACATTTGGCACATCCTCAGAACTTCTGGAGACAGGTGCTTCTGAGCATGGTGTCAACAGGGGCCTCTTGTCCGTGCCTGGCCATGTGAGCTCATGGCTTACCTTCCCGCGGCATTCTGAGGTCCTTCAGCACAGAAACCAAGACTTCAGCTGTCTTTGTCTCTCTGTCTCTCTCTGACTCTCTCCCCCTTCCTTTCTCTGCCCCACCCACCTGTCCACCCACCTTTGTCATCCACACTTGTCATCTTCAGCTAGAAACAGAAGCAGCTGCTGGTCTTCCTTGCCCAGCAATGCAGACGTGTGATGTGGCCCCCGAGGACGACCCCATGTCCAGGTGCTGGAGGGAGCCTCAGGGCAGGAGTGACGGGGAGCGGCCCCCACACCTGGGCCCCGCACGAGTGGAGATTTGCCATCTGCCCTCAGAGACTTACTTGCATGTCGCATGCCTGGCTGGCCCAGCCTGACCCCTTGGTCTGTGCCTTTCCAGACTGGAAATGTCTCCTGGAGCCCTAGAGGCCCTGCTCAGCTGAGCGAGGCTGCAGTCGGTGCCACTGTGTCTCTGCTGCATCTCCTGGACATGGGGTGGGCTGCCTTTCTCGGACAGCTCGAGCTGGGCAGAGAGCTCTAGTCTTAGAGATTTTTCTGCTAAAGAGGGGACCTCCAAAGAGGGAGGACTGTACTGTCCCAGCACGAGGGACATACAAGACCCTGTCCATGCCCACATGGACATCAAGACAGCCTTGCAAGGAGCCCTCCCAAACAGAACCGGGCTTTGGGCCACTCGGATGTGGCCTGAGCTTAGCTGTACTCAGACTTGGCTGGTCTATGGTGGTGATTTGACCCCACCATGGCCTCGGGACTTCCAGGGAGTGGGGTTAGGGTGTTTGTCCTGGAGAGCTGGGCTGTTGGGGTTCTGTTTATACCAGTCAGGGATTACGTTTCTCTCGTTTTAGGAAGTCTGTTGTTTGAGGGCTGCATCTGTGTGACCCAAGGGAAATCCTCCGTCCTCTGCCGACCTGAGTGTCTCTCATTCCATCAGGATGAGAAGGCTCCACAGGGTGATGACGAGGCTATGGGGAGATACCTCTGTGCTTTGGGGAGAAAAGTGAGGCTTCCACTGCGGCTCAGCCCAGAGGGTGTACTCTCAGCCCAGGGGTGTGCTCTCAGCCCAGGGGTGTACTCTCAGCCCAGGGCTGTACTCTCAGCCCGGGGTGTGTACTCTCAGCCCAGGGCTGTACTCTCAGCACAGGGGTGTACTCTCAGCCCGGGGGTGTACTCTTAGCCCGGGGTGTGTACTCTCAGCACAGGGGTGTCCTCTAAGCCCAGGGGGTGTACTCTCAGCCCAGGGGGTGTACTCTCAGCCCAGGGGGTGTACTCTCAGCCCAGGGCTGTACTCTCAGCCCAGGGGGTGTACTCTCAGCACAGGGGGTGTCCTCTCAGCACAGGGGGTGTCCTCTCAGCCCAGGGGGTGTCCTCTCAGCCCAGGGGGTGTACTCTCAGCCCAGGGGTGTACTCTCGAATTCTCATTTCACTTGGTTCACACTCATCCATTCATCCTTCATCATCCATCTACCCATCTACACACTCAGCCATCTACCCATCTAATAATCCATCTGTCATCTACCCATTTATCTATCCATCCATCCATTCACTCATCCACCCATCTATCCATTCACCCACCCACCCACTTACCCATCCATCCATCTGTTCATTCACCCACCTATCCATCCGTCATCCATCCATCCACCATCCACCATTTATTTACCCATCATCCATTCACCCCACCCATATTCCCATCCAACCATCCCTTTATCCATCCATCCGTCCATTCATCCTCCCATCCGTCCATTGTCCATACTATTCGGTACCATGTAGGGCTGCAAAGATGACTGCAACTATGTCCTTGCCTTTGGAGAGCAAGGCTCACAATTATGTGCTTTTTAAACTTTGGCTCCCTATGCCTTCTTTGTCTTATAGATGGAGGAGATACAAAGTTCATTACATTTATAGCCCAGCTAAAACACAAAGCATGCTTAGGGGAGGGAGATAACAATATTGTCAGGGGGGGTTAGAGAAGGCTTCTGGAGGCTGCCTAGGTGTGGACACACTGATGGTGAGGCAGGAGTGTGGGTGTGGGACTTGCTTCTTAGTGGGAGGCCCACAGCTGGGGGTTGGCAGCTCTCCCTCTGCCTTTGGGGGAAAGGCTGGGTTTTGATCATCTCTTGTTTCCCAGCAGGGTCTGTGGGTGTTTCCTGCAGACAGGTCCCTCCCTGTGTGAGTCTGCACACATGGAGGGCAAACATACTCTGTGTGGGGGAAGGCCCTGCCCAAGGGCGGCTCAAACACAAGCACAAAGGTGAGTCAAAGGAGGGGCTGTCTCTGCCCAGACCCTGGGGGAGACCCAAGTGGGATTCTCACTTGCCATTACTTTGTCCACTCTCACAGGCTGCCAAAGTGCAGGGGCACCAATAAGCAAGGGCCGTGTGGAGGCTGGGAAGAGGGAGAGGGCAGCCTGAGGGTCTGACCATAGGGTTGACCTTCCGAGCCCACCTCTCCTCAGCAATCCTTTGGGTTGTCTGTGGAAACTTTGCCCAACTTAATGAGAGCAGCAAACAAAGTTGTGGGTCTGAGTGATTGGTATGCATTGTTTTGTTTCTTTCATTAATTCCTGCTGCCATTCGGGATGCAGGGATGAACAATAGCAGGGCCCTGTACAGATCAATACCAGATTGCTGATAGTGCCTATCTGTTCTTGGAGCAGATTATTTGATAAATGGCATGGTCCATACGTTTTGACAGGTGTTTGCCGTACAGCCCAGACCAAGCTGCTTTAGTGGAGTCCATCACAGGAAGCCAAGCGAGCAGATAGAATATTTCCTTTTTGGTACAAACCCATATAGAAATTGTCGCTTTTAAGCTATAGGTAATGACTTTCTAGCAAGAGATGGGGGGAGGGGATCTGGGCTAGACTCCCTCATGGCTTGGGTTTTTAGCTGGGTCCTGGATTGGATCTAGGCTCTGTTTAGCAGGGAGAGCAGGAAGGGTGTCATTCCGAAGGCAGGGAAGCGGGCATTGGAGATGCTTGTTTGCAGATGGAAAAGCTGCCAGTCCCTGGACCTTCTCTTAAGGGAGTCTGGATGACCAGAGCTAAAGGGGAAACTGGGGACGCTCAGGGCTGCAGAGGACGGTAACAGTCACGGGTGGGATTTCACGAGAGGAGTGAGAGACAGACAGGGCAGGGAGGTGCTGGGCTGAGGCCCCGGGACCGCTGACCAGCGTGCACCTTGCATCTGCAGATGGGCTGCAGGGATGTCAGCTGTCGTCACACCCAGAGTCTCTGCCCTGGCAGGTCCTGGCACCTTCTATCCATTTCTACTGCGTCTGTCTGCCATGGCCTCCTTTTGTCCTCAGCAGGGTGGCTGCGTGCTTTGCTTTAGTACCACTGGGTACTATACCCTGTAATTGGTTTAGTCTTGGAGGTGGAGTTTTTGACCTGTCTCAGAGGTTTAATTGCTGCCTGGCCTTGCCTTTTGGGTCCACTCTGGTCCCTGGCACCTTGCACAGGGTCAGCCACCCAGGGAGCATTACAGCAGGCTCTGGGGGAGAATGGAGGAGGCACCAAAGGGGCCACCTGGATCAACAGCTCCTGCCTGGACAGCAACAAGATGGGGTGTGACCTGAAACACCACGTCTGCCCTGCACCCCCAGCCCCCAGGCTGGGTCCTGGGGAAGCAAGAGGACCTGCAAACGAGTCTTGGGGAATGCTGGACATTGCGGGTTGGGGATGTTGTGGAGAGCAAAGCAGTCGCATGGTGTGACAGAGCTCAGCCCCCGGCTTTCCTGTAAAATAGGTTGAGTGTCCCCTTGTTTCCTGATCAGAAAGGAAATTGAGGCTCCAGAGGTTAAGCGTGTGACTGCTGCACGGCCACCTGAGTGAGTGTCGGCCAACTCGCCTGGTGTGCATCTTACTTGGGGGGTGAGCAGCGCCCCATGAGCCAGGTGTAGGGGGAACAGTGATGGACTCTGCCTCCCCCACCCCTGCTGAAGAAGCACCTGCAGGCTCCAGCGGAGCCCTCCTTCCCGGGATGTGGAATCTTTCCCCCAGAACTTACTGCTGAGTGAGAGGCATTACATGGGGATGGTGACCCTCGTCTCACACAGAATGTTGGGAGGCTGGGGCCGTGATCTATGGAATGTCAGACGTTATATTTCAGACTTTGCTTTTAAAAATCTCTAACAACCTCCTAAGGAATGATTTGACATCCTTAAGTTGAACACTGGGCACAAATAAAGCTTATGGCAAAATTAACATAAATCATTAGCATTAATCATGCAGGGTTATTGATAGCGGTATGCGGGCATGGATCACAGTCCTGGCTGGGGATGCGGGCGGGCAATATTTCTTCCAGCTGTCCCGGCCAGCTTCGACACATGGTGGTGGGGTAGGCTTTTTTCCCTAATTTTCCTCCTCAGCTTGGGCTGTCAGAGACACCCCCATTTTGCCCACTCCCCTTTCTTCACGCCGGGCTGATAACTTCATTGCCTCTTCCTCCCTTTCCTCTCCCTCTTTTTTAGAGACCAGATTCCAAGGCTGGGTCAGAATCCATCAATGTCTGTGGCTGTCACCCACCATGTGACTGGTGGAAGCAGAATAGCTGGGTGACAATTAGCGATGGGTGGCCTACACTGATCAGTTCCAATTTGGTAGCCTTCACTTTTACTTACACATTCATCTCGGGAGCTGAGAAACACTTTTTTCCCCCTCACACTACGTGGTTGCTGGCGTGCTCTTTAACTGCCCACGAGGTAATGCAGTTTCTCACCAGCCTGAGATGCTAAAGACAGAGAACATTTTAAAGTAAAATAAAGCCAGGGCAGGGCTTTATCAGGGTTGATGACATTTTTAAGGTGGATTTCTTATAATCAGAGCACATCTTACCTTTGTTGAGGAGATGTTCCAATGGTCTGAGCCCCTGCAGTTTTCTTTAACCACAATGCAATTGTGGTTGCATTAGTGGGAGTATAGTGTAAAGAAGAAGGAGGTGATGAGAAGGACCTCTATACTGCCATGCTGACCAGACCATACTAGAAAATACCGTGATGGGTACAGAATGGGACGGGGTTGGATACGCTGGACTGAGGCTGGATGAGCAATGAATTTGGACACCCGAACACACAGGGAGTTCTGACTTTTGGCTTTTCATGTATGAAGAGCTTCCAGGGGAAGCGAGCACAGTGAGTTCTAAGAATTTCCTCCCCCACCCAAAAAAAATGGGAGCTTCAGAGATGTGGTTACATGTCCAGAATAAGAGAGAACATGAGACTTTCAGCACTGACCAAAAACAACATCACCTATCAGGGAAGGAAGGCGTGAGCTCCCCATCACCAGGTCTGCTCAACACAGACTATGTGGCCACTGGTAGGAGAGGCTGGGAAGGAAACTAAACACTAAATTAGGGGCCAGAGGAGAGGGCACTGAAGGATTTTTTCCTGCTCCCATGCAGAGCTTGAAATCCCCTATTTATACCCTAATTTAGGTGCTGGGCAGAGAGAAACAATAGTGTAGCTTTCCTCAACCTCATTCTTGCCACCTGCTGTGGCTCAGCTGAGGGTACTTTATCCCCGTGACAAGTCTCTCTCTGACTCTGTAAGACTTCATCTTTTTTTTTTTTTTTAGACAGAGTCTCATTTTATTGCCCTCGGTAGAGTGCCATGGCATCACAGCCCACAGCAACCTCCAACTCCTGGGCTTAGGCACTTCTCTTGCCTCAGCCTCCCAAGTAGCTGGGACTATAGGCACCTGCCATAATGCTTGGCTATTTTTGTTGCCTGGCTATTTTTGTTGTTGTTGTAGTTTGGCTGGGGCTGGGTTTGAACCTGCCACCCTCGGTATATGGGGCAGGCACCCTACCCACTGAGCCACAGGCACCGCCCACGCCTTCATCTATCTTTTAGCCCTGCAGTGGCCTCATACATGTGATCATATTCCAATGGAGTGATGTAATGCTTTCGTTGAGAACGTGGGTGGGGTCTCAGGGGATGGGGGGAGTGGCTTTGAATAGTTTTCTTCCTCATGTGTCCCCAGCAGAAGGCTGGAGAAACTGGTGAGCCTGGCTATCAGGAGGTAGTTAATCAGTGACAGTCTTGAGCAGTTCAAGGCTGAGGTGACTTCCAAGTATTAAAGACTAGGATGGCCTGAGAGTTGACAAACAAGAACTGAAGGTAAGCTGGGGGCAGTGGCTCAGGTCTGTAACCCCAGCACTCTGGGAGGCTGACGCAGGTGGATTCTTGAGCTCAGGAGTTTGAGACCAGCCTGAGCAAGACTGAGACCCTGTCTCTACTAAAAATAGAGAAACTAGCCAAGTGTTGTAGTGGGTGCCTGTAGTTCCAGCTACTCAGGAGGCTGAGGCAGGAGGATTACTTGAGTATAAGAGTTTGGGGTTGCTGTGAGCTGGGACGGACACAGGACTCTATCCAGGGCAACAGAGTGAGATTCTGTCTCAAAACAAACAAAAGCAAAAGAACAGATTTTAACTATGAACAGTGGGTGCATGCCTCTATGTGTGTGTGCGGTCTCAGTGGGTCCTCAGCCCTGACCCCAGCTCTCAGGAAGCTGTGAGCTCCCTGTTCTTGGTACCAACACAGCTGACTCGCTGACTCTCTTTGCTGTTGGAATCAGCTTGTTTTTTATTTTTTGTTATCAGCTTTTGTCTAGCAACTTAAGTCTAGTCGTCCTTACATGTGTAGGAGGGAGGGTGTCAGAGAGCCTCTCTGTGCTCTCTGGTCCCCAGACCCCAAGCTGGTGACTGGGACTGTTCCATGTTAGGAACTGAGCCTCCCAGCAGGTGGTGAGTGGCAGGTGAGTCGGGGCCGGGGAAGCTTCACCTGCATTTATACCTGAGCTCTGCCTCCGGTCAGATAAGAAGTGGTGTCAGAGTCTCATAAGAGGAGGGTTCTACTGTGCAGGTGAGGGACCTAGGTTGAGTGCTCCTTATGAGAACCTAATGCCTGATGATCTGAGGTGGAGCTGTAATGCACTTGAACACCCCCAAACCAACCATCCCCCCAGGCCCCCGAGTCCATGGAAAAAATTATCTAGCACGAAAGCAGTCCTTGGTGCCGAAAAGGGTGGGGACTGCTGCTCCAGGTCTCTGGAAGACAGGACCTTGCATACTCCAGAAACACTGCATTTCACAAAAACCAATCCTTTTGCTGCATTAAACAAGGTGGAAAATTTGGGAGGCTCTGTAAACAATAAAGTTCCAGGTCAGGGTTGTTTCAGGTGAGGTGTGACCCAGCAGGTTGAAGGACGCCTGACACCAAAGGCCCTTTGGATATTGTTTGTATCCTCAGCTTCTACAGGGTATTCCTTCTGCCTCTCCCTTCATGAATGTAAATGTTCCTGGCAGTTGCAATCTCTGTATTTACACGCAATCATCGACTACTTGGCCAGCGTTGGGTCATGAATTCCTATGGTCAGGGTAAAGGCATATGTTGACTATTCTTTTTATTAAATCATAGCCGTATACAATATGCATTTATGGGGTATAATGTGCTGATTTTGTATACAGTTTGGAATGCGTACAACAAACTGGATATACTGACCGCTGATGACAATTAGTGTTCAATCCTGGTGCTGTGCGAAGGTTGGGGGAACCTTGGTGCCCACCCAGACTTCATGACTGAAGATGGAGGTGCGGGATGTGCCACGAAAGGAAACGCAGGACCCTGTTTTATTGAAAAAGAGCTGCCAGCTGCAGGGTGGAAAATCAAGACAGGCCTCGTCAAGCTGAAAGTGTTGGGTCCTTCAGGATGGTTCCCCACCAGGAACTTTCTTATCTCAGCTGTCCTGGTGGAACGTGACTTCCTTCCTTCCTTCCTTCCTTCCTTCCCCCTCCCTCCGCCCCTTTCTTCCTCTTTCTCTCTTTCTTTCTTTCCTTTCTTTCTTTCCTTCCTTCCTTCCCTCCCTCCCTCCCTCCCTCCCTCTCTCTCTCTCTTTCTCTCTCTCTTTCTTTCTTTCCTTCTTTTCGACAGAGTCTCACTCTGTCACCCTGAGTAGAGTACCGTAGTGTCATCACAGCTCACAGTAACCTCAAACTCCTAGGCTTGAGCAATTCTCTTGCCTCAGCCCCTCAAGTAGCTGGGACTCTACAGAAACCTGCCACAACATTGGTCTAATATTTTTCTATTTTTAGTACAGATAGAGTCTCACTCGATCTCAGGCTGGGCTCAAATACCTGAGCTCAGGCGATTTACCTGCCATGACCTCCCAGAGTGCTGGGATGACAGGCACGAGCCACCTCGCTTGGCCTTATTTCTTTCTTTGTTATTTTTTCATTCAAAATTTTACAGAGTTCAGACTTGAGGCCTCTTAATTTTTTTGGAGAAATGTTAAAGGAGATGAACATGGTTGAGAAGGAGACATTGTCTTTTTTTTTTTTTTTTTGAGACAGAGTCTCACTATGTTGCCCTTGGTGGAGTGCTGTGGCATCACAGCTCACAGCAACCTCAAACTCTGGGGCTTAGGCAATTCTCTTGCCTCAGCCTCCCAAGGAGCTGGGACTGCAGGTGCCCACCACACACCCAGCTATTTTTTGGTTGTAGTTGCCATTGTTGTTTGGCAGGCCTGGGCTGGTTCAAACCCACCAGCTCCGGTGTATGTGGCTGGCGCCTTAGCCTATGAGCTGGTAGGCCAGCGTTTTGGAAACACAGGGGATCCAGAGCTCCACCTTACATCCCTTAGTGATGCATCCACAGAATTTCCCTTTGGCATGGGGCTTGCCTCGTATGAGACCAGTAATGTCTCCATCGGATACGTGCAGAGCTCAGGGACCCAGCCGGTCAGCCTGTCTCCATCACAGGCTCGGTCTCCCTCTTGCAGGCACGTCCACACTCCCAGTGCTTGTGGGCAGCCTCACAGAGGGTCCTAACGGCTGGGAGTGACATCTTTTTCAAGCAGGAAAGGTCCCTTAATTTCGTGGTTTAAAACTACCTTAGCTGACCCTGGTATAATTCCCGTATTTTAGTCATTTGCGTGTCATGACTTATTACTTATTCATTAAATATAGTGCTTTTCAAATGAAGAATGAAGATGAAAATGTTTCTTAATGATGACAAGTGATATAATTTAGTTTTATTCCTGTTGTATCATGGTGCCCGTGAGCCTGACCGTGGCTAAGGTTCTGTCTGTGGTGCCATCTCGGCAAAGGCTCCCTTGGAGGCGTCCCTGGGCCGATTCTGGTCATGTGGGTCTGAGCTGTGCCCACTCTGATCCTTGGTTCTGCTTGGTTTTACCCGTTTGAATCCTTCCAAGGATCACCGTGTGAATATTCACCGGCTGAGAGTGGGGGGCGGAGCTGAGCCTGAGCCTGGGTGGGGCTCCCCAGACCCCCTTTCTCCACAGTTCCTCTTCCTGCCCTTCCGTGGAGGACACCGTCCATTGGTGAATTTTAATGACTCTTCATGGTTGCTCAGTTTGGGGTACAGTCATTTGTGCCGGGCTTCCTGTACTCGAAGGCCTCCGAATGGGTGCTAAAAAGCTGTTTGCCATAATACTCTGAAAATGAAGGTCTCATTTTGAAAACTAGAAAATTGCCCCTTCCCTCCCAATGGCTCCTTCCAAGTTCGGGACTCAGGGACAGCTTGTGACAGGACAGCAGGGGTCCTGTCCTTACCACTCGCTACCTAGACTTCAATTGTCCTCTTTTGTTTGTTTCTTTATTATTTATTTGAGGGGGGAGGGAGGGTTCATTGCCACATTAATGCAGATACCCTATTCTATGTTAATCTAAGTGGATATTGAAACCATTCCACCTTATTGGCAGATTTCTTGGCAGAGAGTGGGAAGGGGTGGAAGCTACACATTTGGCATTAAGCTCCCAGAAGGTTTTAATTTTTAATGGACATATTTTAAAAACAACCACATTTTTTATACCCCCGTATGAGGTCAAATGGTATATAGCTCTGGACCTGTAAAGGGCTGGGAGTGACAATCCTTGAGGCCATGGTGGCAGCAAACATTGCTGATTACTAAGCTTAAAAAAAAGGCAAAGCCCCCACGCATCTGACATTACAGAGTGTCCGCCCTGTGCCGAGGGGCCAGAGGATGTCAGGCCCCCACTGCCATGGGTTGGCTACTCCTGGGGGCCCTGACCGGGCTCTGAGGTGATTTGTAAATGAAAGTGGATGGGACCAGGCTGGGGTGGGTCAGCGCCAGCTGAGGGGCCCTGGGCTGGGGTCGGAGAGCTCCTAGCTTTGTGTCCAAGCCTTTTGTGTTCCATTCTTCCTCCTGGGCGTATCAGTTTTCCCACTTGTAAAACAGTCCGGATTGTTCCTGATGTCCCTTCCAGCTACAAGGATCTGCAATTTTCTCTATTGTGGCTGCTTTTTAGATCCACTAAGCAAGTGTATCTAGCACGTGGTGTGTGTCCAGGCCATGAGATGGGATGGGGAGATGGGACAGGCACGGAGGCTTAATCCACAGGTCCATAGGGCCCCTGCTGGGGGCTTGATGTGACAAGTCCCAGTGAAGCTGGGTGAGGACTCCTATTGCCCTGCTTAGTGGAGGAGAAGAGATTTGACCTGGACCCTTAACAGATCTGGAAACTAAGGTACCCGCATCAGAGCATTTTATTTCCCTGTGAAGCTGGATATGGCTGGTGCCAGAGGGCACCATCTCTCCTGTGACCTCACTGTCATCCCCTGGGCTCTGGAGCGGGGCTGTCACCCAGTACTACAGGGGATCTGCAGACTGTGGGGGGAGGGGACAAGGCTCCCTCGGGCCATGCTGGGTCTGAAGTGACCAGGGCCACACTCAGGTCAGTCTGAGACTTGTTTTCCTGAATGTGGTGTTTATGGGAGGGCTCATTGGAGAATGGGGCTTTGGGTCCCCCCTTTAGCCTCTGCATCTGCTGTTGGGGCCCTTCCTGGACCCTGCTGCTTGCAGAAGAACCTAGTGGAGGTTCTGTGACTGTCTCCAGCTCCACTGGTATTCTAGGGCCACCAGGGTCCTTGCTGGTGTTCCTGCTGGGGCTTCTGGGGCTTCCACCATCACAGTCACCCAGCTGGAGGGCACTGAGTGAAGGAGCCCTCAAGGGCTTCAAGACTGAAAGGAAAATGTACTGATGGATGTTTCTCCCCTTCTACCAAACTTCTTATTTTCTGGGGCTCAGGACACAGGCAGTGTGGGGTAATCACTAGAGCATCAATTTAAGAGTACTTCTAAGAGGAAGTAGATGGCACATTGAAAGCTCAAAGAGTACAAATTTAGGAGAGCTTAGGGAGGAGGTGGAGTTAGGAGTCCACAGGCATGGGGTGGGAGGTGGGGGGCCAGGACCTGAGAGTGGGGAGGGGAGAAGTTTGGAGTCTGAAGACCAAGAAAGTGGCATGCAGGGGGACCCCAGAGGGCATCATGCAGGGGTCCCCAGAGGGCAGCATGCAGGGGGACCCCAGAGGAAAGCATGCAGGGGTGACCCCAGAAGGCAGCATGTAGGGGGACCCCAGAGGGCAGCATGCAGGGGGACCCCAGAGGGCAGCATGCAGGGGGACCCCAGAGGGCAGCATACGGGGGGACCCCAGAAGGCAGCTGGGAGTGTCTCCCTTCCCCGCCCTCATACGGAGCCCAGTCTAACCTCTTACACGGCCATGTGGAGGCAGCCTCCCTGCATAGGGAGACACTTTGGAGGGGCACAAAACCCCAAGCCTATAGAGGACTTGGGCCAATCACTTCTCCTCTGCAAGTCCCAGTTTCCTTATTTGTAAAGTGAGGAACGATACCAGCTCCCATCTTACAGCTGTAGAAGCCAAATGGAGAAGGTGGGAAAAACCCCCAAAATGTATTATAAAGAGTCCCTATTTATTTAGAAGGACCTGAGTTCCATGCCGTGTGCTGGGCTATAACAGTCTTCAGATGGGGCGGCTGTGAATGTCAAGATATGTATGTGAAGGCTGGCAGCTGGATATCCAAGAACTTGCTCTGAGCACCTGCCTTTACTGCCTGCCTTGGAAACGGCTTGTGGGGCATGAGAGTGGTGTCCTATTGAGGAAGGATGTGTGTGTGTGTGTGTGTGTGTGTGTGTGTCTGTGTGTGTGTGTGCAAAGTCCAAGATCCAGTCTGAACATCAGAGGCAGCTGCGTGAAGGGTTTGTGCTATGGAGAGGTGAGGGCAATGTCCCATACATGTCTGTGAGAGGTAAGGAGGTGGCCTTTGGAGGCAGGGGGTGCTGGAGAGGGTGTGGTACCCACTTCCAGGAATCCATGACCTCCTTAATTCTCCTCCTGCTTCTCATGGGTGAGTGGAAGGCAGTTTGCAAGACAAGCCCCCAACCCTCACAGCCGTCCCTGGCACAGAGCCGTCCAATGCCCGGCCAGGCTAGACTCAGAGGCTAGTCCCCCTCTAAGAAAAAAAGCCTCACTATTTAGAAGCACAGGGAACCTTTCAGCTGGGCAGACGCACATCCAGCTTGGAGATGGGGGACCAGAAATTCCCCAAACCAGCATGAAGGGAGCCGGCTGCTGGGTTTGTTTGGGCAACGAATTGTACCTTTAATTTATGTTTCCCTGAAAAACAACCAACGTGTTTTGATGATTTCTGAAGAGTTTAAAAACAATATACCTAATTGCTGTGAGTAATTTCAGAGTTCATTAATGTAATAAATCTCTGGAGAGAAATATTCTTAGTTAACGATTAGCATAAGATCGGAGAGCCTCTCAGAGTGTGTGGAAGCTCCAGATTCTGCAGCAGGGATAGAATGGTGAGCATAGCAGACAGAGGGGCCCCGTTTATCAAGTGACAAGTGCCCAGGACGTTCAGCCAGCTGGTGTCACCTTGGGACCAGGGCAGGAACCGCTCTGTGCCCTGTTTGTCCCCTCCATGTGGGCTCATTTGCATCATTATCAAAAGGTTCTGTGGTCTTGGGACTTTGAAACTCCACTTTGGTGAATTTTGTTTAAAATTAGAAAAGATGAATTACACACAGGGAGGGGAAATTGTCATGAGCCCTCGCTGAGTGCTTCAGGGAGCCTGGAGCTGCCTTATATCCTCCTAAACCAAAATAGAATTCTTTATTCCTGAAATTCCCAATATATTCCTCCCCCAGTCTGCCTGTAAAAGGCACCTACAGTCCACCCAGTTCCAACTGAACAAACATCTAGGACCTCTCATGGAAGGTAAATTGCATAAGTTGCCTATGTGCTTACCCTGTTCCATCTTTCTCCGCAGAGCCAGCCACCTGCTGTAACTCTGACATCTGTCCTGTGACTTGCTGTAGCCAAAGAGACATGAAAAAAAATGCTCTGTGATTGGGCTGGTCTACTCTCCCATCTCCGCCTTCACCATGAGAATATGCCAGTTGGAGGATAAGAGCCATACATCTGTCATCCCAGCCACCCACTAACCCACTGCCGGTGTGTGAGTGAGCCCGGTCAAAACCAGAAGAACCGCCCGGCCAAGCTCAGCCTACACTGGGGAGTGCGAAGTTCAGACTCGTATGCCATATTCGTGCTTGCTATGTTAAGCCCCTGAGTTTGGGGTATTTTTTCATGCAGAGAGACAGATGACTGGAACTGCCATCCTTAACTCTCCCCTTTCCCAGAAAGCCACTGCCTCCTGCCAGGTACAGGGACCCCAGGCAGTAAAGCGTCCTGCTGGCTCCATTTCCAGACATAGCACTACTGGGTGGCCTCCGGTCTACCTCCCTGACCCCACCTTGCCCAAGGACAGGGGTCTCGGTGCCCACTCTTTCCCACTCACAGTCCGTTTGCCTTTCTGGCACCTGAGTAGTCCTTTTATGTTAAAGGAGCATTCTGCTTACCTATTCAAAATCTTGCAGTGACTTTCGATGCATTTAAAATCGAATGTCGCCTCTTTTGTTTATTTTGTATTAATATGGAGGTGCTTATTATTAGGTTACATTGTTTGCATTTGTAAGATGAAGTCCGAGTTGCAGTTACGTCCTTCACCCAGGCAGTGTGCCGTTTACCTGTACATTGTACCCCGTAAGGTGGGAATTTACTGAATGCTGTTCCCCCCTCCCCACTTCTTGGATTGACCCTGGTCTGTGAGGACCGTGTGACCTGGTTTTTGCCCCTTTCTCTGCCCTCTTCTCGCATCACTCTCTGTCCGAAATTCTCCCGTTCAGAGAGGCCTGGGTGGGCCCAGCTTGATTGTGGGTTGCTCTCTGCTTCCAGCCCGATTTCAGAGGCAGGTTGCGTCTAACATCCGTCTTGAAGCTCAGCCTTCTGATTGAAAGTGTCTGCTGAGATTGGAACATTCTCCTGGAGGATGCCCTGAATAACCAGGGTAAAACTCATCTACGTGGCTGGCCACACGTGGAGAGAAACTCTGGGGATGACGCTTTGGGCTGAGACCAGAGTATTCTCTGGGGAGCTGGAGCAACTGGCCTCTTTGGAGCTGTGATCCAACCAGAGCATCTGGCTGGCTGGGGTGCGGGGGCAGTGAAGTGGTTGTGGTGTGGGGGCTTGTCAAGCTCTATAGAGGGACCCTGACACTGAAATCTCAGCCTGGGGCTAGACATTCTTTTCTGAAACTCCCCTCTGCTCTGGATCAACGCCACTCCTGGACCCACGCCACTCCTGGACCCCTACAGGGACTGTTTGGGTTGCAGCTCTGAGATGGGCCCTTTTCCTGGGGCTGAGGACCTGGCCATGTGGTGCACTGTGTCATCATTGCTAAGCTGGCGGGAAGCAGGACATCCCAGCAGAGGAACAACATGGTGCTCTGAAGTCTCAGTACCAATGAGGCCGTGCTGTCCTGGCACACCATTTACATTTTAGAGCCTGGCTTTACAGACACGAGGTGGTGATGGGCATTTGTCTCATGCCTTTGCAGCTTGTTGAGAGGTCAGGTTTCTTTAGGGGAGAACCTTATTTCTATGGTTAGAGGGTCTTGGGCCATAAGTGGCATCAGTGTGGTGGAGGCCCAGATGGAGAAGGCAGGTGTGCACTTGCACTCACGGCACCATGACCCCACCTCTCGAGGGCTTCTAAGGTGTAGCCCCCTGACCTGAATGCCTCTGAGGGAGGGCTCCATCAGCCAGAAAGGGGTGAGGCTAGTTTGGGCACCAGAGTGGCTTCTAGGAAGCTGGATGCTTCCAAGGAGACCCATTGTTGGTTCTCGATGAGGGAGGGCTGGTTTTGTTCTCAAGGACACTGAGGGTTGGTCTGGCCCTAAGAACGTCAGGTTCTAACGCAGCATTGGCAGTCTGGTTGGCAGAGGGCCTTCCGGGCCACTCTCTATCTGTCCCTTCATCTTCTGGGCGTTCTGAGCTTGGGCGCACCAGAGACCCAGTGACATCGTATCTCATTTCTTTTTCCTCTTCCTGGTGACCCCGGACACAGTTGCAGAGCCCTGGGAGTAGACGGCATGCTTTCTCCTTGTGACACAGGCTATACCCATGTAGAGGCAGGTGGGAGGTGGAGATGATGGGACAGGAACTCCACGGCACTGCTCATGCAGCTCACGTCTTCATCTGCTCTAGCACCTGGGACATAGGGAGCCTCGCCACAGCCTCACCATGGACCTCCAGGACCAGGGCTGCCACAGGGCAGATCCACCCTCCCAAGAACCATTCTCAAACAGCCACATGGCGGCAGCTCACGACTTGGGGCCAAGAGGGAGCCTGTAAGCAGACGAGGTCCTAGGCAGGTCTTCTAGCAACACTTCCGCCAGACCCCTTTCTGTACATCTTGGTGCTGCGTACTTGTAACAAGAAAGGATTTCCATTAATGCCCGTGGTGCTGGGAGGGGCGTCAGAATGCTATCTAGCCTTTATTGCAGTATTTTTCAACTGTTTTTTAATCTCACGGCACGCTTGAACCTATAGTTGAACTTCTGTGGCACATTCAACTGATGTAGATCAAAGAAAAAAAAAGAGTTAAAAAAAAGAATACACTTACTGTACTTTGAACTTCTCTTGAAAATAATTTAATTAATTATCTTTAAAAAATTTCATGGCACACCGGCTGAAAAATCACTGCTCTGTTGACTACTTAGTAACACCTACCAAGAAAAGGGAAGTAAAGAGGAGGGTGGCCTGCCATAAGCTTTAAGTTCAAGGTTAGGTAAAGTGCACTGTCTGGGTTTGACCCTGACCTCTGTCTGCTATACACAGGGAGGAAGGCTGGTGTAGGCTTCTGAGCAGCTGCACAGCGGCCGGCCATGCTGATGTGGGTGGTGTAATGAAAAGTTGGGAAAATCAGAATGATGTGAAGGGCATGTATGTACTTTATTTTGTTTCTGCTTGGAGCCAGCAGACGTTCTCTCTTTAATAGCCCTGGTTAGTTTTGTCAGAGACCAAGAGCGGGAGAATGTGTCACTGTCGTCTATGAATTATCCATGTAACAGGGAAGTGCGTTTCTTAACTTTATTCAAAGCAAACTTGTTTTTTTTTTTTCCTCCCTCTTGTAATTCTAGGGAAGAGAAAAACACCCTCACCCCTCAGACAGTGACATTACTGTCACCTGCTTAAAATAGTATGACGTTCTTCCAGTCTCAGAAGACTCTCTAGGGCTCTCTGTTTTCCATGAAAGCGTTTATTTCAGTCAAAATACTTCATGTTTTTCTCCACTCCGACAACATTTCACCAAAAAGGAGTTACAAGAGAACAGAACTGCCATGTCATTTTTAAAGGAGCAATATCCTTTCTGACTAATAAACCTCCTTCCTCATCTTCTTGGGTACTGCCCGTGGGCAGATGTGGCCTGGGCAGGGCTGGTCTCTCAGTGGCTTACAGGGCTCCGCATATCTCGGTGTGTGTGTGGGGGGGGGTCTGGAGCCTTCCCGGGAGGGCTCCAGGGCCTGGGGGGGGCTGACTCTCCCCTACCCTCTCACCCCTGGAGTTGTGACGGCTTCCCTGTCACACCTGTATGCTCCCCCTCCGATCTGGACAGGGCCAGGTGCGCCCCTGCTCCCCCGACACCCCCACTGCAGGCCTCATTCCGGACGGCTGGGAGGGCTGCCTTCATCACCGCATGATGAACCTTTTGAATATTCGGACGTGGGCTCCTGGTCGGAGATGTCATGTCTTTCTCCTCTCTTGTTAGCCCAGAGACAACACGGACTCCCCTGGTTTACCTGTGTAGTCCCAGGGCGTCTCAGGTGCCAGGAGCCGCTGCCACGATCGCCTCCTCTCCTGTCAGATGTGGTTGGCGAGAGACGAGGACAGCATGACCACTGGGCACCGCGCACTACAGAGGTCAGCTCGCAAGGACAGCGGGACGGCGGTGATGCGGCCGTGACTAGTTGTCAAGTGAGTGGAGAAAAAGATCGGGAAGGGCGGAGGGGAGGGGAGGGGGGTAGAGAAAGTGGCAGGCCGGGCGGTGGAGGAGGAGAGGAGGAGGGGGCGCTGCGGAGAGGACGGGCCTGTCATCCCTGATGAAATATTCAGTGCTGTCGGTGAATGCTCCATAGGCCATCTCCCCCCAGGGGGTGGGTTTCTAGATCATTCCTCAGGCCCCTCACAGGCTACTGGAGCCCTTTAATAGATTGGCAGCGCTCATCAGAGACATCTGCAATGCAATACTGATAGGTTAATGTCGGGAGACGCCGGAAGGTCCAAGCAGGTTTTGGTGTGTGTCAGCATCGCACCTGTGTGTGCCAGTGGGCCACCCCCACCCCACGCCCCGTGCCCCGCACGCACGTCGTCTCTCCTGCCAAAAATGACTTTTGCCTCCAGCACGCCACCTTTTTAAGCCTATAGAACTCCAAAACTGCTGTATAGTAACAAGTTTGTGAGATTTTGGAAAGGAAACCACGGTAATGATGCCAGTTCTTATGATCATAAATAATCATAATTAACAGGACTGCTGTATATTTATGTTGGTTTGTTTTCAGACACTTTTCATTTTATTTTGAATTTTTTCATATTGTGTTGACTTGAAACACTTCTGTCTATAGCGTGGCGTGCTCTGCAGAACCCCGGAGAGCGGCATGCTTTATTTGTCCTCGGAAACAGACCACAATGACGCGGGGACTTGTATCTGCTGGCAGGTTCGCAGAGTGGTGGTGATATTAGGCTGGTGGAAATGGCTGTGTGTGAGAGGCAGAACCCGACACTGAATGTTCTGAGTCCTCTCCCGGACCAGCAGGGTTTTTCTTTCCGCGTCTTCGTGCTCTGCCCCAGGAAGCCGCATGTACAGATTTCCCAGTTTAAATTCTTGATCAGCTTGGGTAGGATAACTTGACGATGAATAATTGCTCTGTGTCTGAGAATGTATGATGACTCATGGTTAAAAGCCTGGGCAGGAGAACAATAGCTCCCGCTCTGACATTGAAACAGGGGCTGCGGTGGGGCCCTTAGTGATCAGTAATCTATACCCCGTACATTGATTCGGGGGGCGGGGGGGGGAACGTTTGGTGAAAATAAAATGTCCTGAGACGGAGGTCAGCTGCCCCCAAGGTGAGAAATTAGACCTTGTTTACACAGCTTTGGTCTCAACAAGCGAAGGCAACACATCCCTTGCACATTTCCTCTAAATTTCCCCTCCGCTGCTCTAGCTCAGTGGAGGGGCTCCCACCTGGACATTTCATCTGTGGCAGCCACCCCCCTCCTGGATTCCTGGGAAGGGGGAAAAAAACTCTCCACCCTGGAGACCGTGACAGCTTCAGAACGGAGCGATCGTTCCAGCTACAAGAAATGAAACCAAAGTTTGTTTTTCCTTCTTTCTTTCTCTGGCTTTCCCTGGGTTATGATTTTAAACTTTTAATATGTGCATAGTGGTGAAGCATTGTCCCTACTTAAATTATTTGTCTCCCTGTATGGCAGTTTTGTTGGGAAATGAACTATTCACGTAGCTTTTAGAGTCACCGTGGGTTTAAATTTAAGCCTAAGGCCAGGTCTACACAGGCAGAGACCAAAGATGATTATGATTATGATTTCAAGCTCCCCTTTCCCGTGATTATCAGGATATTTCATCCAGAAGCAATAGCAATTTTATTATTTTTCTTTCTTTTTTTTATATATATATTTTTTATTCCCAGCCCTCTGGCTGGAGGGAGGAGTGGCTCCCTCACCAGGGCCTCAGTGGAGGTCGAGGGGCCTCATTCTGTAACAACACATGTCCAGGCAGCTGCACCCCATCCGGCTGCTGTTCAGGAATTGATCCCGAAGTACAGAGGGAAAGTGGAAGACCCTGAGGGGGAAGGGCAAGGGGGGGTTTGAAGGGGGAGACGGAGGAGAGATAGGAGAGGAGAGACAGACAGGGCCTTCCGACAGGGAGCGTCCAGGCCTGTCTCTGTCCTTCCGCACCATCAGAGGCTCTGCTCTGATGCTCTCTGGGGGCTGGAGACAGCTCCTTGGTCCAGGGCAGCTCAGGGCTGTTTCCATGGAAACAGGCTAGGGTGGGGACCAGAAGAAAGGGGAAGAGGTAGGGGCTGAGTGGGGTGCTTTGCAGAGGGCAGAGGAGAGGGATGAGCTCCACATCAAGGCTGTGGGGCTCAGCTCGTTGTGGTTTGGTGTTTGATATAAACGTGACCCCGTTTCCGCTTCCTAGATGCTGGTAACATGTAGGCACACCAGTTACACATCACTGCCCAAGTCCAGGCTGCAGCCCATTCACGCTTCTCCTGCTTCTGTGGGCTGCAGGCTGGGGTCCCACTTCCCCAGGGCAGTGCCCTGTTCTTTGATGCTCCGTGAAGTGATGGAAGAAGCTTGGCTCTCAGCTGACTTGTGGAATTCTCTGATTCGGTTGGATCCCCCGTCCCAGCAAGAGATGGATGCTTTGGCTGACAAAATACAGAGCCCGTAGTGATGTTCCTGATGGACTATAGAAACTAAACATTTCCTTGTTCCTTACTCTGCACCAAGCGCTTTTCGTGCTCTGTCTCTTTCTTATAACGCTTCTCTGAGGTATGTACGTGGGCCACAGTCAGAGTTTTGAGACTGACTGTTAGGGTCCATTATCTCACTTCTGAGAAACTCAATGGACAGCGTCCTTTCTTACTCACCCGTGCAAATTTCTCCCTCTTTTTATTTCTAAGATAGAGTGTCACTCTGTCACCCTAGGTAGAGTCAGCCTAGCTCACAGCAACCTCAAACTCCCGGGCTCAAGACATCCCCTTGCCTCAGCCTCCCAAATAGCTGGGACTATAGGTACCCACCATCGTGCCTGGCTAGTTTTTCTGCTTTAAGTAGAGACGGGGATCTCTCTCTTGCCTAGGCTAGCCTTAAACTCCTGACCTGGGGCAATCTGCCACCTTGGCCTCCCAGGGTGCTGGGATTAGGGGTGTGAGGTACCGTAGTGCAAGTTTTCA
This sequence comes from Galagoides demidoff, assembly GCA_963574575.1. Taxonomy (NCBI): domain Eukaryota; kingdom Metazoa; phylum Chordata; class Mammalia; order Primates; family Galagidae; genus Galagoides; species Galagoides demidoff. The sequence goes on from CAUYQV010022251.1 coordinate 23,524, forward strand.
CCAGGGTGGCCTTCATTTTGTTTATTCCACATGGATTTTTTCATTTCTTGATTTTTGTATATCATCTCAAAAATTTTTGTATTGACCTGTGCATTTTTATATTTTTTTAGTATCTATTTTACAGATGCAGAAACTGAGGCTTGGAAAGATTATCTATCTTGCCCAAACTTGCACAGAGGGTAGAACAGTGTTTTGGATGTGATGGGTCTTAATCTATAGCCTGTGTTCCCAGTTTATCTGTATCAGGACAAAGATCACATCCCCACACATTCTCCCGTGGATCACGCTTAGCGAGGCTTAGGAGCCCTGGATTAGGAGCGGGGAGCCCGAGTTCTCTCACTTGTGACTCGACTGTGGTCTGGAGCAGGTGACTTTCTCTCTTTAGGTTTCAATTTCATCATCTGTCCAGCACCTCTGAGGTCCACCCAAGTACCAGATCAGGATGCCCTCCTAAAATGAACTTCCAGGACATAACTCAGGCATCTACTGAGGACGTTTGGGACTGAATGAGCATTTGGGTGTGCCTTGGTCACGTGTGGTGATGCAAAAATGCTCTAGATGTCATATTCCTTCATCGACACTGAACTGTTAAGGACCAAACCAGCAGGTGGGTGCTGAGAGCCAGGATGAGCAGCATGCCAGGTGACTGAAGCCCCTCTCCTCACCCAGCCTGGCTGTCCACTGGTTTTCTCTCCTGCAGCCCATGCCAGCCTCTGACCTCGGGGTCATGGGGGTGGCAGGGGGCTGCTTCCCTGGGAAGGATCCTTGTGCAAAGTATTTCAAGAGTTCTTTGAAGGCAAATAACCTTCTCTGACCTAAAGGGAGACTTTGCTTTCTTGGGCTGTTCTGAACTTTCTCAACGTGGGGCTTCTTAACACCGACCGAAGCTGCCTGTCTCTCCTCACTGGGTAGCAGGGCTTCCTTAATTTAGGGGAGCCGGCTTGGCGCCCGTGGTTCAATCGGCTAAGGTGCCAGCCATGTACACCTAAGGTGGCGGGTTCGAATCCCCAGCCCGGGCCCGCCAAACAACAATGATGGCTGCAACCAAAGAATGGCCGGGCGTTGTGGCGGGCGCCTGTGGTCCCAGCTACTTGGGAGGCGGAGGCAGGAGACTCGCTTGAGCCCAGGAGTTGAAGGTTGCTATGAGCTGTGATGCCATGGCACTCTACCCAAGGGGATAGCTTGAGTCTCTGTCTCAAAAAAAAAAAAAGAATTCACATTGCCCTGAACACAGTGTCCATAAAGTTTGTGTGCAATTTAAAATAGTTTTACATTGGCACATGAACTTTATGGACACCCTATATTATCGTCAACAATGCATTACCAAACTTTTGAAC
>CAUYQV010022264.1:0-45466 GCA_963574575.1 Galagoides demidoff
GGAAATCTAATAAGAACAGAAAATAATTTTTTTTCCAACAGTAATCAAAGAACAAAAGAAAAAAATCAAAGAAAAGGTATTGTTGGAGCTTTACTTTATACAGTAAGTATAAAGGTTAATAAGGAAGATAGAACAAGGACAGCTAATCACGTAAAACAGGAATACTGCGGATTGGGGTCTTACTGTTTGGGAGGAAATATGGAAGCATCTGTCACAGACTTGCAGTTACCTAACTGGAACCTTTTCTCCAGCAGCAATAAAAAAGGAAAGCCTGTTTTCAAGATATTCAGCATACTTGTTGTTTCCACATTTGGGGGGGTTGTAAATGCTTATAACCAAGATTCCAGTAGACAACTATTTCCAGAATTTCTTAACTAGAGACAGAATTTAAAAACTAACTTCAAGAAGTTTTGTTACTTTTGTAGCATAAATTGGGCTGTTTAAACATGTTAAAATATATCTTGAATACATCATTGCAGCAAGTACTTTGGAAAGAAATCACTTGATTACATGACAAATATAAGATGTTCAGTCTTCTAAATTAGCATTTTTATATGCACCTCCTAATAGGCCCAATATGTGGTAGATGCCAGCATGTTTAACTTTACTGTGTAGTTCCTAAGATCATGTTTATTTTTCTGTTATTAGGGTGGTTAAAAAGTAAATATTTTTGACTGACCTTTGATGTAATTTTGCTTCAGTGGTTGGATTCAGACCCATTATGGAGGTGACTGCAGAAACAGCTAAGTTACAGATTGCATGAAAGATGTCAGGATTCTGTAGAATTTCCCATTATCCTTTCCTGTCCAATCATAAATTCTCTAATAATATAGAACTATTATCTGTATGGAGTTAAAACATATTCTTCTATTCTTCTTAGTAAAGTATCACAAGAATGGAAAAGCAAGTATCCAATGTTCCCAATAATAATAGGAAGCCAGTAGACAATTGAATATATGCCCACATATGAGAAAAACTCATTTCAAGAAAACTTCATTTCAAGTTGGGGAGACGGGCAAAAGGGAGAAGGAGATTGGGGTGCTCCCAATTAAGGAGGACAAGGTAAAGGTATGTGGCACACCTTTTGGGTATGGACAGAACTACAAGAGAACTCTACCCAACAAATGCAAATATTATGACTTAGTTGTTTAAATCCTAACATTAACCTGAAATAATTATGTGTATACATGTATATAAAACGATACTATGTTTGCATCCCTTGATTATATTCTTCCTGACAGAAGTGAAAATACCTGAACTTTGCATTATCAAAACACTAATCCTTGTAAATTAAAGTAAAACTTAGCATCTCCAAAAAGTGAAATATTATGTTACAGTAAAATATATTAATTCTCTACTTGAGAGCATTTAGTTGTAGATTTTAAGATTCTTTTGTTGACAAAATGTTTCTGTAAGTAAAGCAACCATGCTATTTTAAAAGCACTGTAGAAAAAAAATAGGAAAATATTAATTTTCTTAAAAATATATAATTAAAGATTCGCTAGTAGGAAACTAAATGAAACGTTTACATTTTGCTTTTCTGGTTTATACTATATATTACATTTTGAGGCTTTGAGATGTCCACAATGATGTGTTTTTTCATAAAGTCATTATAATACAAAACGCCCTCATATTAGCTTCAGAGAAATTTTTAGTTTTCCTCCATTGAAATGTTTATTTATTTTTAGAATGTTTTAAGGGACATCATAGATTTTATGGCATTGACTCATAAGTTCCTAGTCTCCTGAAGCTGTATTATTGAATTTGCTAGCACATAAATGATCTCTTTTTAACTGGCAAAGTTTACCTAAGTGCCTCTAATGTTATTAACAACCCATTATGTCCTTTAGTGTGGCTATAAAGTTGAAGAAGTGTTGCCTTGTAACCTCAGCATGAATTCTGAGGGCTAACTCTGTGAGTCAAAGGAGCCACATATTTTATATTGTCACCCTGGCCTTGACTCTCAAGGGAAGGGTTTGGCACCCTGCAGCCTATGGCACCAATATGGCCTACTATCTGTTTTTATACATAAAGTTTTGTCAGACACAATCACACCTATTTATTTATATATTGCCCGTGGCTGTTTTTATATTGCAAATGCAGAGTTGAGTCACAACAGAAACCATAGTGCTCGCAAATTCGGAAATATTTACTATCGAGTCTTTTACAGTCAGAAAAATATTACTAACCTCTACCCAAAGCAATGCTTTGCAGAATTTATATCTTTGCACACAGAAAAATATTGATTATGTATCACCTTGAAGTAAATATTTGAAAACATTTGCAAGCCAGGTCAGGGTTGGGTGCCAACGTCTAGCAAGAATTTATTTCTCCATTAGTTCTGGAAAATGCCCAGTCATTATTTTCAAATATAGATTCACCCATAATATATCTCATATTCATCTGGGACTCTAAATAATCTTGTTTCCTAGCCTCTTCACCTCAGAACCCCACTTCTGTATTTCTGGGGGGGGGTTTGTCCCCTCTTAGTTGTCCATTTTAACTTATTTTTTAGTTCATTAATTCCCTCTTAAGTTTTGTCTAACTTCTTATTTAATTATCCACAGAGGATTTTTTTTTCCTTTCCCTGGGTACAATGCAGTGACATCTTCATAGCTCACTGCAACCTCAGACATCTGGCCTCACACAGTCCTCCTGCCTAAGCCTCCCAAGCTACCGGGACTACAGGTGCATGCCATGATGCCTAGATAATTTTTAGCTATTTTTAGTACAGATGGGTCTCACTCTTGTTCAGGCTGATGTCAAACTCCTTAGCTCAAGCAATCTACCCACCTTAGCTTCCCAGAGTGCTAGGATTATGGGCATGACCCACCTCACAAGGCCTATGCATATAGTTTTAAGTTTGATTTGCTGTTATTTTTGTTATTTCTAAAATATTTCATTCGGTAATTTAAAAAAAATCTTTTATTTGCATTTTAGAATTTTCTATTTTATGCACTTATTTTTAAGCCTGTGTTTTGTTACTCTTTACACAGTAAGCATATTGTTTTTAATAATCTGTGATTAATACTAATAATTTTTATATCTTAAATGTTTGTGGATATATTTATGCTCTTTTTTTTCTCTTAATTCTTACTCATTATACTTTTTTTTCTTAGTTTGCTAATTTATATCATGTAAATTATCCTTTTTTTTCAACAAGAAATAATTTTATTTCATAAGTAGAATTTTTTTATTAGATCATAGCTGTGTACATTGATACTGTCATGGGGTACTGTGCCATTTTTATATACAGTTTGAAATATTTTCACCAAACTGGCTAACATAGCCTTCATGTCATTTTCTTAGTTATTGTGTTAAGACATTTATATTCCTCATTTAGAAAGATTCACATGTACCCTTATAAGATGAACTATAGACATGATCCCATCAATCACCCTCCCTCCACCCATCCTCCCCTCTCCCTTCCCCTCCCTCTCTTTCCTATGAAAGTTATAAATTAGTTTCATAGTAGGGTTGAGTACATTGGATATTTTTCCTTCCATTCTTAAGATCCTTTGCTAAGAATATTTTCCAGCTCCAGCCATGTAAACATGAAGGAGGAAAAGTCTCCATTCTTCTTTAGGGCTGCATAGTATTCCATGGTGTACATATACCACAGTGTATTGATCCATACAAGTATTGGTGAGGATTCTTGGTGGCCAGGGTAAAGGACATTTCTCCCAACACGTTGTTATGTATGTGCCTCTGCTTAATACTTGGTGACTTTCACTCAGGATCTCTTAAATTACATTTAATCTAGAGGTTCCCTGAACCACTTAGGTACTGTGAATTTAGGCTGCAGATCCTCATGAAGGCTGAATCATTGTCATGTTTTTTTCACATATATTCCAGCATTTCCAGCAGTATTCAAATGGGAATGTTGATCTACAAAAACAAACAAACAAAAAAAAATGTACTGCTGGAAATAGGAAATAGAAGTCAGTATCTCCTCATACCTGTAGCTCTTAAACTCTATGCCAACGTCCCACAGCAGCTCTGTTGGGGAGCACAGCTCTAAAATGCTTTGTGTGTATCACATTCAGAACCTTTATAGCTTCTGTTTTATATTACAACAATTTGATATTCCCTTCTAGACAAGTATTTGAAAACTGGAAATGCGTCACTTTCATCTTTGTAAATTCTACTGGGGCAACTAAAGAGATTTGCAAATAGTTAGCACTCATTCATTCATTCACTTTGCAATGTTGCTTGATAACCTATGATTTGTTCTGCTGTACAAGGTCTCTGGCACGCATATCGGTGGGCAAGATAGCCTGTCTTATTGAACTTATTTGGGGAGAGGACGGTGAGAAGAGTGATAAAATTTTATGGATATTATAAATAAGTAAATTAGTGGGTTAAAAGATAAAAATTTCACAGGTTGACAGATTAAGATAAAGAAAATAGGGAAGGGCATTTACTTTAATTGATCTATGTTCTTTTGACTTATTCTAAGATGCCATTTTTCATGCATACAATTAATGTTTATTTAGCAAGTGTCGAAAATGTGGAACATACCAGTTCAGGACTCATTCCTGTCTTTCCTAAGCTCCTCAGCTAGCATTAATGTTTGGCCTTAGACTGTTCACTCCATTCTAAGGAGTTTTCCTCAACTGTGTGGATTTCCATCTTTTAACTACTGTCTCTCCTTCTGGCTCCACAGTGGTCGCTAACTCAACTATCCAATCAAATTGTACAATATCTGAAAATGGTGGGCATAAATTATGGACTGAAAGATAAATATTTTCTAACATTATGAAGCTAAGAATTCTGGATGAAAGAGATTCTTATTTATAGAAAAAAAAAAGTTTCGTATCAAGGAGCCATATGTGTTGAAGCAGAACCAAAAAAAAAAAAACAAAACCAAAAACATGAAGGGGGTAGCATTTACTCTTTAGTATGAATTTAATAACATGGTATTATAATTCAGAAATGAAAATTCTCTGATTCATACATATTTATTCTTTATAAAAATTATTTATTCATACACATTTTAAATATAAAATATTGACCATGATATATAGATTACTGCTTCTATAGTCAGTTATTTAACATGTGAATAAAGATTTGGAAAGTTAAATGAATAGTTTGGGTCAATATTCTACTTTGTAAGTTTAGTGAAAATCTTATAGGAGCTAGGAGCCCCCAATCTGTCCTTAAAAGCTACATATCTATTTGGAATAATAAAACTGAAAGTTAGTTTCATCTTCTTAATCAGCAGTATAAAAATGTATAATGATAAAAATAACTCCAGTATTTCTAAACACGCTATGCTCCAAATTACTGAGAAAATGGAAATTGACACAATATTGCCTTATTGCACGAGGCTGTGAGGAGAAGCAACACAAAAAGGGCTCTAATAATGCTCGGCCCAGTGACCGAGAGTGGCAAGGTTGGAGAAGGTGTAAATAGTCTGGTTCGTTAGGAGAAGAATCTAACAGGGAAAGACAGCTACTGTTAAGCCCTTGTTTGAACAAGGGAATCAGGACGTGTTTTTAAAGGTACCATATGCTTTGGGAAGGATTTCCAGAGTGAAAAGGTAAAAACATAACATAGATGAAGTGATGCCAGGATGTCTGATCAGGAGACTTCAGGTACCACAGAAAACTCTCAGCAGAAGCTACGCTGAGGGGGATGAATGTTCTGCCCTTTGCCCCAGCTGCCCTTCTCTCTCTCTTTCCTCGAAATGTCTTTGAAGTCAGTTTTCAAAGTATTTACTTAAACCAAATGTTTTAAGAATCAATAATAGCAAAACTGGGGATTCATCCAGTATTTCTGATCAATTTATACTGTTTTTAAGGACCCTGGGATGATTCCAAGAGACCCTCTTAACAAGGTTTTTAAAAATTATGTTGTTAAACTAAGTAACATTATTTTGAAAGTTACATGTATTTAGAATCAAACTGAATCATTATTTCAGATAACATATTTTTCAAAGTATGAAAACATAAGATGGCATTTTAAAAGATAATAAATATGGTCTAAAAAGAAAAGTAATTTGCAAATCTATATTTAAAAATATATCAATATCTTCAATATAATAGTAAATAATTACTGAGACAAAGTATAGAGGGTATTTATAAAGTTCATTGTGAAATATTTGTCTATTTCAAATTTCACATGAACTTTATGGATACCTTATATATAATAAGCTTTCTGTCCACTCTCTCTGTTGGGTCCAAGCAGCTCATTCAGGTATGAACTGGTGGTGATGTACAATTGTGCTTTGGTGCTCCGGATAGAACTGGGCTTTGGCATGATTTGGGCGACTTTCCTTGCCCTGAACTTTAACCAGCACAGTAAGTCAGCACTGTTCTAAGATGCTATACTCAGTGGGCTAACTCAAAGTCAGTGCTACTATTTCTGGTTTTTTTTTTTTTGGCCGGGACTGGGTTTGAACCTGCCACCTCTGCCATATGGGGCCGGCACCCTACCCTTTTGATCCACAGGTTCCACCTGGCACTATTATCTACTATTTCTTATCACTAGTAGGTTATAGTTATGATCCTTAACAATGGAGTTCTATTATATGAAACTATATTTGAAAATATAGCCAAGGACTTGGAACTTGGTGCCAGGTTTTTTGTTTGGCTGAGTTTTCACTTTGCTTGTGTGTTTGTTTTGAGAGTTGAAATAGGGAAGGAAGAGTGGCAGAGAAGCTTTGAAGAAGGTCTTCTACCAAGTGCATTTGGCCAGTGGGCAGCTACCCAAGAATTGCTGTGTGGGGATCACCATGTGCTGAGTCAGCTAAACAGACTCTGAAACTACATGAACTCCGGAAGATCCAAAGTAAATTTAAAATGCACTCTGGTATGTGAGGGATACTTAACATACAGTTTAGGTGTTTTATTAGGAATATAATTGCACTAATGTACTATGTAGTCTCATTCCAACAAGGTAATACTTACCAAAGTCTGTAACAGGTCAGCTTCCTTTCTGGAATCATACACGTATATAAATCCATCACAGTTTATAAGCTGAGCAGAGACTGAAATTGAAGTTAAAGAAAGGGCCTAGAACCCCCCCCCCCCACTGCCTACAAAGGGAATCTATTTTCTTTCATTCTTATAAACTTCAAATCTTACAACGAGATAGCTGAGACTCAGAAGGTGGAGAGTTTAACATCGTTAACTCTTAAATTTTGTTACCATCCACCTCTTGTAATCTATAAATACGTGGAACTCAGAAGGATGTATGGTTTATCCCTTCAGCTGTGACCTACTGAACTGATGATGGTGCTGTGGTGTGAGTGTTACACACCTCTAAGTTCATGGGTTGAAATTTAGTCCCCAAGGTAAGAGTGTTAGGAGGTGGGGCACCTGAGAGGTGGTTACGTTGTGATATTTCTGCTCATATAACCCAGGCCCAGGAGAGCTTCTTCAACCCTTCTGCCATGTGCGGTCACACAGAGGGCACCATGGCGGGCAGGGAAGCCCTCACCAGACACTGAATCTTGGTCTTCTCAGCCTCCAGAACTGTCAGCAATAAATTTCTGTACTTTATAAATTACCCAGTCTAAGGTATTTTTTTTTACGTTTTGATTATTTTTTATTTTTAATTATGATGAGTACATAGTGGCATACACAAATTAAGACAGGCAGAAAGTAAAAACAAATTCTTTGTGTAAAAGGTATAGGTGGAAAGAAGTGGAGCTAACTTATAGACGACTAGTCTATAGTGCAGCTAAAAGAAATTCAATACCTTGGTTTATAAAGGCCGAATTCCCCCTGAGTGTGTGTCATAGATGAGCAAATAACCTTTTAATAATTAAGAGACATTTCAGGTCTTAACTTAGTATAGTTCCTGTGTCGATAGAACTTTCAGCCTCCCTTGAGCGGAGATCGCAGCTCCTATCATGTATGATCGCTTTCAAAAACGAAGGAAAAGAAAAACTATTTTCTGCACTTTCAGGCATGTAAAACTTAACAGATTGCCTTGACTGGCCTTGGTTTTGTCAGGGAAACCTCTCCTAACCCCCGGGTTTCTCTGGCTTCCTCGGTGTTTGAGCCCACTCCAGCTTTCCTAGCATCTACATAGTTCCTGAAGCCGAGTAGGTATGCAGTAGATATTTACAGAATTGAAACGGAATGAAATTCTAAATTTCATAATACATTTAAATAGGTTATGTCCTTGTCTATGTTGATGCATGTATCACACAAAAAAAGTAGTAAGTCTATGGATAAACATAAATCAAGAATAAAATACTATTTCAAAGCTGATAGGTCCTCTAGTTCAATGTGTACTGTACAGACATCTGATGTGTTTCTGAAAGTTCAAATGTTCTCCTTCTTCTTTTTTTATTCTTTCAAGAGAGAAATAAGTTCTTTTTTGCCACGGAAAATACAAAGTGATTCAGTGTTCATGGGATGAATTCATAATTCGGGCTCTTATTTTCACACTGCCTTTCAACAACACCTACGCCACCCAGAATCATAATGTGCGGAGCTGCGGTGCCTGCAAAGGATTTCAATAAAAGAGGGAAATTATTTTCATAATTACTGATAAGTTCTTAATTTGTTCTGCTAAGTGGTAAATCAACCACAGTTGGTGAAAGGAGTAATTCTTATGTGTTGATATTACAGGTTTAGAAAAAGGAGGCTTGCAGTTGTCTTGAAGTGCTAGGGAGGGGTAATTTAATTTAAGGAGACAAAGGGTTAATTAGTGCAAGTTTTTCAAAGCTCTAAAGAGAAGTGTCATATTACTTTCTGATATTTAAATATTCAAAATGCTCAGTAAAGTCATTTACAGATTTCTACTATTCCTGCAAGTAGACAATAGCATTTTTTAATGAATCATGTTGTGAGATGCCAGCAGGGTAGAAATCAGTCAAACTATACTTAACACGTGGGAGAAAATGTTAACAGGAGGTATTTATTGAGACCTACTCTGAACACAGGCATAATCATTAGCTGTATAAAGAAAGCAGACCGTTTGAGATGTTTTTTGATATCTGCAATTAGGTGCTTAATAATTGCATATTAACAGGAATATTTTTTGAGTAAATGAATAAACATCTACATCATTTGTTGTTGTTGTTGTTCTGAGCTAATCTTCCCCTAGCAGGGTATCTACAAAAACCACGGACTCTTAGCCTCTATTGTTAGGGCTAAGTAAATTAGTGATTCACTAACTCTCATTGTACAGTATCCGTGGAGGATAGAATACTGCTGATAAAGGGATTTTCTGTTAAGCGAGCTTATCTCTTTTATAACCATTTTACAATTCTACTCCTTTAATTTAAATCTATGTAAGATGCACTTACCCCCCTCATATCTGTATTATAAGTATGCTTATATGAGACCTGCTATCTCTGTAAGTATGAGATAGTCTTGCTGCCTGACAGCTCAGGGTCACATATACTATCCCCCTTTCCCTGCCTCTCCCGCCCCTCCCCAACTAACAGTTTCTCTCAATTTCGTCACTGTAGAGTGTCAAGAAGCATCCCTGGCTTCAACCGACTGCAGGTCAGTATTACTCCTTATCCCCTTAATTGTGACAACCAGATATTACCAAGTGTCCCTGAGGGTAAGAGCTGCAAAATTATCCTTGGTTGAGAACCACAGATATGGGGAATTTGTTGAAAATGCAGATTTTTGCTCCCAAATTAGCTTTATGTTATAACAACCTCTGGGGGCTATGTAAGTATGACACGTGTTTTTTCTTTTTTTGCAAGTTAAACTTTCCAATGAGGTCTAACACTAAGTTTGAGAATTATTATTCAGGGACCCCTAGCTGCCTTTCATTTGCTCAACTTCTGTTACCTGGGTAAAAAAATCAAATAACCAACTGAGTGAGTCAACTTAATATTGCATTTATTTCATTCTCTGGATTATTCAGTGTCTCCTCCCCAAGCAACTGCATGAACTATACAATCATGAAGAATCTTACTACCTCTGGTGCCTGTTAGGAAACCTGGTCACAGTGGAATCTGGTGGGAGTGACATCCCATACATACCAACATGATCAGCAATGTCATCTGACAGACCATCGTCCAGCCGGAAGTCCACTATGGGCTTGCCTTCCACTACATGTTGTGAATTCTTCCAGACCAATCAAACATTTATTTGAACATAAGGGATTGGGGCCTAGCAATCATTCATTCCTTCACTTCCTTGTTCATTTATTGATTTATTATGAATGCATTTAGATATTCATTTTTTCAAGGGCTAGTCATTGAGTGTCTACTGTGCTGGCCACTTGGTTATGCATTAAAAGCTCAAATAGTGAAAAGGGCACAAAGCTTATGATGTAAAGAGAGAATGTGAGAGAAACAGCCACAAAGTCAACTAAAGACCATGATCCTCATTAGCAAAGGGCTGTAACTGGGCTAAGCAGCCATGGAAGGTTAATTAGCAACGTAGCATTTCAGCAAAGGAAATAGTCCCCTGATTGTCTGGAAAAGATAATTTAGTACCTAATGTTTGCCCCAGTCACAGCTGATACCACTGGGGAGATCAGTTCAAGAGTGCTATAAACCTATTTCCTGTATTCTTACTATTAGAGACATTTTTTCCTGAAAATTAATTACATTATGATTTAAATTTTGGCATAAAAGGATATAAAAAATTAGCTTTCTCTACTTTCTATTAATTTTAAATAAAAATCATTAAGTTAAAACTTTGAAGTATTTTTACACGAAATTAGAGAAATGTTATTACAAAACCCTTTTAATTACGAAGTTGGAAAATAATCTGTGCATGGGCCATTCATTTAAGTCCCTGTCTGGATCCGTTTCCCTGTGAGCCCTCTGGGGTCATGATCCCTTTTTCTGGTCTCTAGATTTTCATTTCTTCAGCTTCTTTAAGGTCTTCAACAGTTATACCTTCCCTCTCCTGTTGCTTCAATCTTGCTCTTCTCATGGGCTTTCCCTTTTTTCTGGCAAAGATCCTCAAATAGCTCTTAAAAATAAAGAAACCCCTTTTAACCTGTTTTAAATTTTGTAGCTGTTTTCACAAGCCACCATTATCTGCCCTATTCTCTTTACCCATCTCCAAGGTCAATGGCTTGTCTTCATGAGCAGCAGAAGCATCGTCCAGCACCATTATCATCTCCCTTGTCTATTCTAGAGAGAGAGGGACAGTTGACTGAGCCCACACCTTATATGCCTACTGAATGGTTTATCTGAAGATTGTAAATTCCTTAGTTATTGAGACTCAATTTTATTTATCCTTCAGCCTCCCCATCCCCACCTGTAACTACAGCACAAAGGTATACCTACCTTTACATACAGTTATGCAGAAAGACTTTGGAAATCTGATTTTTGATAATGCTTGTAACCAACATCTATGAAACATATTTTGTGTGCAAATCACTGTGCTTGGCACTGAGGACACAGAAATGAATAAACGAGGGCCCTTTACCGTTAGTGATGGAAACTGCAAGTGAAGAGATTGCAATGAATAAGCAAAAGAATACACACAGGGCAGAAGCTATTAGACTAAGGGGGCTGAGGGAAGAACTCTCAGAAAAGACAACGTCTAAATTGATTCCTGATGGTATTTGTCTATGGGATGTTGGGTGGGTGGTTGTGATACCAGATTTTTGATACCGGATTTCCAGGCTCTTGGTCTCAACGATTCAATGAATGAATCAACGGACCACAGGATCAACAGTAGGTTAGGTTTTATTTTATTCAACAAGTGTTACAGCTCTCACAAAGAGCCAAACCTTGCAGAGGAGGATCAGTAGTAAGATAGGTCTTATACAAGTATCACAGCTCTTACAAAGAGCCAAACCTCCTTGCAGAGCAGGATACAAGTGTTACAGGTCTTGCTCTTCTGCTCTCTCTCCCTCAGAGGTTTGCAGTGATCTGCAGGATCTGCACTTCCGCTCTCTGCTTGGGGGTTAGGGGCTTACATAGGGGCATTTGTCCAGTGAGCAGATTTTGAAAATGGACCAATCAGGGATGCACTGGAGGAATCTCCAGTGTTCCCCAACCCCCCTAGTGTCCAGTTCCTTTGGCTACTGGAGCCTCTGTTGAAGGAAGGAAGCTCCCCTTGCTTGCCTACGCTCCAGCCTGCTGCTTCCTCTGCCAGCTGCCACCACCAACACCGCCAAGATGGAGGTGGCAGGTCCTCCAGCCCCACTCAGCTGAGCTAGCTGGGGCGCCACCTGTCCAGTATCAGTTGGGGGTCCCTTGGGAGGAAGTTTTAAACAGAATAAACAGCACGTGTAGTGGTACAGAGCATGATGCTAGAACATCAATCTTGTTGAGAATAGAGCCTGAATTAGGGATAGAGGTGGCAGGCAGCCTGGGTTGAAGGGTCGGGGGTGAAGGTGGTAGGCAGACCCAAGATAAAAGTAGTGAGGACCAGAGAGAGGAGAGTTGTGTTTATCTTGTTAGGGAGTTTGAATTTTTTCCTACATTTTATGAAAGCCATGTTAGTTGTTTAAACCAGGGAGCTGTATAAAGGAGACACATTTAAAGAATAATCTCAGGTAGTGATAAAGAAAGTGGATGAGACAGATCGAGTCTATGGGCAGGAATCTGCTTCAGAGGCTCCACAGGGATCCAGACCAGATAGAGTATAAGGGTTTGGACAGTGGAGGTGGGATGAAGAGGTGTGGAGAGGTTACAGAGGTGTCTGTGACCTAAAAACACCAGGACTTAGGGACCAAGGGGACATGAGGCGGAGGGAAAAAGAGCTGAGGATGATTCTCACATGAGTCCAGACAAAGAGTCTATGAGACACTTTATCTGTACAGGCTCTTATTAGGCTTTAATTCTATTCTGGGAGAAAATTTAACTGATGCCTTTTGATTAGACATAAAAATGAATGACTCAAAAAAAATTTAAAAAAAAAGAATGACTCTCTTGGGTTCTTACCTATAATTGTTGAAATGACTTAAGATGTAGATACTTCTTTTCAAAACTATGGATTTATTAGTTGCTGCTTATATTTAACAAAGGTACTGATAGTGATGATTATTAGACCACATTACTTTCTGATTTGGTAGAAATAAGAGACTAAACCACAAGTGATCATTATTGTTTAGCCATTAGATATCTCTATCCAAATTAAACTGGCACCCACAAGACGAAAGATCCAGCTGAAGGTGAAAGCTCTGTATCATTCTGTGTTTATACTTAGAGCTATCAGAAGTTTGTTTTCAGTGTATTTTTTCTCACGTGTTACAAGTTTTAAGGTCGGCTATCTATATATAACTTAAGATTCAATGTTTTAAAATTGAACAGTTTCTATAAAATGAAAAAAATTGAAATCTCTAATCAGATAATGTTGGAAGGACCATCCTTTGAATCCTTTCCCTATGCAGATGTTACCAATGCCTGGAGCAACCGTATCTGAGCTAGACTTACTTAGAGCATTTCCCAATGCAGGTGTCACTGTGTGTGGTGGTTCATGCCTATGATCCTGGCAATCTGGAGGCCAAGCTGTTTGGATCACTTGAGCTCAGGAGTTTGAGACCAGCCTGAGCAAGAGTGAGACCCCATCTTCACTAAAACATAAAACTAGCAGGGCACTGTGGCAGGCACCAGCAGTCCCAGCTACTGAGGAGCTGAGGCAAGAGGATAATTGGAACTCAAGGGTTTGAAATTGCTATAAGCTATGATGCCTGGACACTCTACTTAGGGCAACAGAATGACTTTGTCTCAAAAAAAAAAAAAAAATGCAAATGTCAGCACACTTTTTGGAGGACTCGAAATAATACAAATCATGGAGTAACTCTTAACTTAAGCTACATAAAGATAACAAAAAATACAGACTTGTTTGGAAGCATCAATGAGGACTTTATGCATTAGGACTCATAAAGCCCAGAACAGCGTACTCCATCCTTGTCATATATGTCTCTGTTCAGATTACTCCAGAATTGATCAACCCAGGGCCTTTGAGTGGTCTTGTGATTTTCTGGAGTCTACTATGTACATAGGGCATCTGGTATGTCTGCAGGTTATTCTGACATTTAAAACGAAACTAGATTAAATGGCAAGAATACAAAAAAAAAAAAAAAAAAGGCTCAGCGCCTGTGGCTCAATTGGCTAAGGCGCCAGCCACGTACACCTAAGGTGGCGGGTTCGAATCCCCAGCCCAGCCTGCCAAACAACAATGATGGCTGCACCCAAAAAATGGCCGGGCATTGTGGCGGGTGCCTGTGGTCCCAGCTACTTGGGAGGCGGAGGCAGGAGACTCGCTTGAGCCCAAGAGTTGGAGGTTGCTATGAGCTGTGATGCCATGGCACTCTACCCAGGGGGATAGCTTGAGGCTCCGTCTCAAAAAAAAAAAAGAATTCCCTGATTCTATCCTCAGTACAAATTTCACCTGTCTGGCAGTTATCCACATGCATGGGTTTGAGAAAAATAGGGTAAGCTGGATTGGACCCGTTGTTCCATTGGTAGCCCTTTAATTAAGTCTCCTTATTTCCACCCTAGAATCTGCTTCCCATTTCATTTCTATGCACTTCAAGCCTGAAGTGTCTCTGATACTTTACCGGGTTGAACAGCTTTCACTCTTCCTTCAGCACTGATCTTTATGAATTCTAGGGTGACACCTCCCTATACTGACATATCCATTGCTGCTGAACTTAGATTATATTTTCTGCCCTAGAAATTAGTTAAAAATATGTGGCCCACTGATGCACATGCATCCCCCTCTTCCTCTTAATCTAAGCAGGGAAATAATTTAGAAATCTATTATAATAATCTGGAAAAGAAATGATGAGGGTATCAATGAAGAAAAGGAGATACAAGTAGGAAAAGGAGATACAACTGTTGAATCAACAATATTGATTCAATGTTTATGTATTTTAGAATCTACAGATTTGGTGAACTTTGGGGAGTGAGGGACATATGTATGATTTTCAGTAATTCTTACTTGGTTTACGTTGTGGACAGTGGTGTCAATATTGTAGGTGGGAACAAGAAATGAATTTTTTTAATTTTTAAAAAAATAATTTAATTTTTTTGACAAAAAGACTGTGGTGAGTTTGATTATGGACACACTACATTTGAGAAGCAGGTTGCACATCACAGGTGGAGATTACCATTAGGCAATTGAAAGTATCTGCCTGATGCTTACAGTTTAGAATTTGGTCCCAGTGGAAATTTTACACAAGTATTACAAAGGACAATATATTTTTTATAACCTATACTGAGGGTTTGAAATTCAGTAGGCACTCATACAATGCTGACTTTAATTAGATTAATATTTTGTGATGCAGAAATAAATTCAAGCAAGCATATTTTGTTTGGAAGAGGAATCTGAGAGACAAGAAAAAAGACATGACTTCCAGTCTTGAAAAGGAGCACATTTTCCCCTGTAATATGATGATAATAAGATGCAGGGGACAGAAAATGATAGAAGATGTGGCAGGTAGGTACCTTAATAGCTATAGTTATTATTTTCTTTTTCTTTCTTTTTTGAGACAAAGTCTCACTTGGTCATCCTGGGTAGAGTGCTGTGGCATTATAACTCACAGCAACCTCAAACTCTTGGGCTGAAGCAATCCTCTTCTGGTAGATGGGACTGCCGGTACCTGCCACAATGCCCAGCTTATTTTTCTATTTTTAGTAGAGACTGGATCTTGGTCTTGCTCAAGCTGGTCTCAAACTCCTGAACTCAAGCAATCCATCCTTCTTGACCTTGCAGGGTGCTAGGATTATAGGCATGAGCCACTGTGCCTGCCTATAGTTATTATTTCTTTAGTACATTGCTCCATCTTAAAATAAAAAAAAAGTGGATAAACTTTTTAGATGTCAAGAGGATGGCATGTTATACCATGCTAAACTCCACAAAAATTTCCTTTTCATTCATAACAGTAAGTAAATAGTTAAGCAAAGAGAAATTCTGTATCAGAAAAAGTGATTAAGAAGATGACAATGAGGTATACTATTCTAGTTAAAGAGTTCTTCATCCATTTTTAGTTTCTCTTTATGGCAATTATCAATGGCTATTTTATCTGATTGTTGTGCAGATATACATCAAAGCTAAAGGATAACTAATATAAAAGATACATGACACCCAAGCCTGTTACAATTTCTTTATTCATTTAACAAAAATTTATCTAGTATCTACTTTTATACAAAGAATAATGTTTAACATTCTTGTACTTTAGTAATGTAAGCATTAGAAGCTCTTAGTGACCTTTATAGAATTTCTGCTCTGAATCAAGCCCACACGCATATAAACTAAGGAGATATAAATGATTTTTTTTGCAGTAGAAGACCATTTTCTCATCTAACTCAGATTATCAATTTATTTTAGGTATAAAATTCAGTTTCCTCCCTGTGTATGTATGTTCGTGAGGGCTTCTAAACTTGCTTCCTGATTTGTACCTGATAGCTAGCTATACAAATGATATATTTATATAATTTTTAAAAGTTTATAGCATACTTTTTGACATTTGAGTGAAAGTCATTCTATAAATGTCACTAGTCATTACCATGGAAACATTCAGCTGTGAAAAAAGGTTTCAAATATAGTCAAATGCTGCTACCTGGGAAAAAATAATAGACTTCTTTGTTGTGAATAAGAATGCTTAGCTACAGTAGCCTGTTTCCTACGTAGAAGGTACTTGTTGATTATTTTGTGTTAAACTGGTCTATATATTTAGAAGTTCTTATACTCCTCCATGATGACAGTATCATACTGTGTTTTGTTCTCTTAAAAAAAATGCTGTTGTGTTGCTCCATGAAGTTAGCCAAGAGCAATAAACTCATTGAGTAAAACAAAAATTATAGCAGATTTTGCAGGAAGAACATCAGATTTACAGAGGAAAAGAAAGAGAAGTGTATGTAGTTGGCCCTCTGTCTTCATGAAAGACTCAGAAGATACAGAAGGAAAGTGAAGGACAATACCTTAGTATCTATGCTACTTCTTTTCTTTTTTCTTTGCTAAAGGGTGTGTTATTTCTAAAGATTTGGTGGCAAGAAGAAAAAGTATCACTCATGTTGCATATGTGTGTGAGTGAGAAAACAAGTGAATGTGTATGTATTAAAAAAAACAAAAAACTATCATTTGATTCAAATGAATAAAAATGATTCTATAATGTTCCATTTTTAGTTTTTCTCTTAGTTATTATTGTCCTTCCCATAATAGGATAAGTGACAAGTTCTGAGGAAAATACTTGCTGGAGGAAATAGAAAAGAAACAGAATTATTCTACTTTCTATTTATTTTTTTTCCTATTGCAATCTTTAATTACCTCTACACAGTATGGTGGATATATCTCTTGCTCTATAAGGCTAGACAGATGAATTTGCTGAACATGGAAAATTACTGCTGTCCTCTTCCACTAGAGACATTACAGTTTATCTCACCAAGTATCCACTAAAATAGTCTTCTTTGGAAGTCCTTGCCTGAATACTACCATGTTATTTCTGTAGCTCTAAGTTTGTGCTGCTTGATACAGCAGACACTAGCCATATGTGGCTATTTAATTTTAAATTGAATAAAAGCAAATTAAACCAAATGTAGTGCAAATTCTTCAGTTGCACTAGCTCCATTGCAAGTGCTTCAGATTCACATGTGGCTAGTGGCCACTGCATTGAACAGCACAAATACAGAATGTTTTCATCGTCCCAGATATTCTTTCGGATAGCTTGCTCTAAGGGAACTGCAAGGAAATGTGTGGAGGGGCAAGTGCTTGGAAAAGAGAAAGGAGACGTATAAAGGTAGAGGTCTAGAAAGTAGAGAACCCTTTTAGTCATAACTTGAGTTTTCTCTGTCCAACAACCCTTTTCTGGGCACTATCTTCCTTCTACCCCAGTTCATCTACAGGAGTCCCATGGGGCTGCTATATTCTTACTGCCATTATGGCCACAGAGATTGTGTTCAGAGAAGTGCACCTGTCCCAAGATGTGCCAATGTTAGTACCCGACTAGAGTTAATTCATCATTTGAAAATTTATGGACTTAGGACTAGAAAATTGGCAGAACCTATAACTTAAAACCTAAAAGCTTGAAATCTCTCTCAAGTCATGTTATTATATCTCTATAGGGAGAAAGCTAGGCTGTGGTGAGTAAGCAAAATGAAGTCAACATGCAGAGAAAAGTAGAGATAAGATGCAGAAGGTATAGTGATAGTATTTGGTTTCCAAGTCCCACTTTTATTTCTGTGCTTATATCTTTACACTTAACTTTCCATTTTCCTTAAGCTAGTTCAAGTTGAGTTGCTCTCATGTGCAACCAAAAGAGTATTAACTAATGCACAATTAACTGGAGACAAAGAAGCTTGTTGGAATGTGTGGGCTTAGAAGAGGCAAATATAATTCAAATTTATAATATACCAAATATAAACAAAATAAGTCATTATATACATTGTTAAGGCTCTGATAATTTTATTTTAAATAGAAACTAATTTATCAATATAAATGTGAAAATGACAATATTATTATATAAAGATGATTTGCTCTCTTTTAATTTCATAGGTACTGGACAAAATGGAAAACGTTATCAAAAGAATAATATTATAACTGTTTCCACGGCATTATGATTCATGAAAGAAATGAAATACTAACGGTTTTAACTTGGTTTTTCACTAAGGCCTGATATCCAGCCACATCTTTTCAGATAATTGCAACTGATGTTAAACTTAAAGTTTAAAAATGTCTCCCTTACTCAAAGACTCAAAAATCCATGAATAATGTAATTTAATGTGTGCTAAATTTTCCACAAATTTTTTGTATGTATACTTGTTAAATCTCCATTTCTACATATACAACTATATAATTGCTGATGGTGTTTTTTTCATTTTTTCAGTGACTTTGGTCTTTTATAACTGAATAGCTTATATTAAATAAAGGAAGGCTTCAACTTTAAAAATGGGCTGCTTCTTAACAGCTGCTCTGTAGGATCTCAGCACCTGCCCCTCCCTGATATGTCAGTATTCCGGAGTAGGTTCCAAAAGCTCCATTGAGGTCCTTCCCTTTCCCCTCACTAACCAGAAGAGTTACCAGGCACGGAGAACAAGTGCCCTGTAATCCTATTAATCCAGAACTGGGAGAAGAGGAGCCAGATGAGAAGAAACCAGCAGAACAACTCTGGCAACAGAAAAAACAAAATAGCTCAACACCTCCAAGGGAATCCCCTTCAAGAGATTAGGGAGCTATAGTAGTGAACTCTAACCAAAAGGAAATTGTCAAAATGACAGAAATGGAATTCAGAGAATGGATGGCAAGTAAGATGAATGGAATTGAAGAGAAAGTTGAAAACCAACAAAAAGAACCCCCCCCCCAAAAAAAAAATTTTCAGGCAATTAATGAAAAAGTCACGAACAAGCTAGATAAAGTAGAAAAGGAGATGATAGAACTTAAAGAAATGAAAGAGTCATTTAGGGAACATCAAAACACAGAAGAAAGCATCAGCAACAGACTGAATCAAAGAGAAGAAAAACGTCAGAGCTCAAAGACAAGGCTCTTGAGATAACACAGTCATGCAAAGAGGCAGAGAAGAGTATAACAGGGTCTGATTTATCACTGGGAGATATAGGGAACTAAGCCATGTGAACTAACATTCAAATTATAGGTAACATAATATTCAAATTATCTTCTCCCATGAGGGAGAAGAAGAAAGAGCAAAAAGCATGGTAAACTTATTTGAGGGAATTATTGAGAAAAGCTTCTCTGGTTTTGCCAGAGATTCAGATAAAAGGTAGACATCAAACACCAGGAAGATTCATAACAAACAGGACATCTCCAAGACATAGTGATCAACGTGGCCAAAGTCAAAATGAAGGAGGAAATTCCATAAGCTCGTCAGGCTAACATCAGACTTCTCAGTGGAAACCTTACAAGATAGAAGGGAGTAGGGCTCCATTTTCAATATTCTTAAATAGAACTGCCAGCCTAAAACCTTGTATCCTGAAAAACTAAGTTTCACATATTATGGAAAAATTAAGTCTTTCCAGACAAGCAAACACTGGGGACCTGCCCTGTAGGAAATACTCCAAACTGCACAATTTAAGAATCAGCACAACAGATACCCATCAGTGTAAAATCACTCAAAAACCTAAAGCTCACAACTTCTATAAAACAACAGCACAGGAGAGGAAACAAAGAAACAAGGTACTACCCAACGCGATGAGCGGAACAGCATCCAAAATACCATTCTCTCTCTTAACATTAATAGTTTAAATGTGTTACACAAAAGATACAGGCCGGCTGCATGGATGAAAAGACATAACCCAAGCATCTGCTGTGCCAGGAAGCACATCTAAACCACAGGAAATACACAGACTCAATGAAAAAGATTGAAAAAATATTCCACATGAATGGAAACCAAAAGAGAGCAGGCACAGCCATTCCCATATCAGATAAAATTGACTTTAATCAACAAAAGGCAAAAAAAAGACAAAGAGCATCATTATATGATGGTAATGGGACCAATTCAGCAAGAAGATAGACTAATCCTAAATATATATGCACTCAACACAGTAGCTCCCTGATACATAAAGCTAATTTTACTAAAGTTAAGCAGAGAAATAAATAAGAGCATTGTAATAGCTGGAAACTTCAACATCTCACTGTCAGAGCTAGTCCAGTCATCAAAGTAAAATGAATAAACACTGGATCTAAAGCAGACTCTAAATAAAATGGACCTAACAGACACTTAAAGAACATCCTTACCCCCAAATTACTGAATATATATTCTTCTCAGCAGTACGTGGGACATTCTCCAAGTTTCATCGTATCTTAAGCCACAAAACATCTCTCAATGAATTCAAACAAATTGGAATCACACCATGTATCTTCTCAGACCACAGCAGAATAAAACTAGAAATCAATTGCAAGATAAGAACTTGGACTTGTACAAAGTCATGACGATTAAACAACCTGATGCTAAACAATTACTGGGTCAACAATGAAATGAAGATGGAAATCAAAAGATTCTTTGAACTGAAAGACAAAGGGGGACATAAGCTATCAAAATCTACAGGACTTAGCAAAAGCATTCTTTAGGGGAAAATTCATAGCCTTAAACGCCTGTGTCAAAAAGGAAGAAAGATCACAAAGTAACAACTTAATGCCATTATCTCAAGGAACTAGAAAAGGAAGAGCAAACCAAACCCAAAGTGGTCAGAAGAGAAATAACAAAGCTCAGAGCAGAAATGGACAACAACAACAACAAAATACAGAAGACGAATGAAAGAAAAAGTTGGTTCTTTGAAAAGATAAATTGACAGACCTCTTGCTAGATTCACCAGGAATAATAGAGAAAGGACCCATATAACATCAATCAGAATTGAAAAGGAGATGTTACATGTGATACTATAGAAATACAAAACTATCCATGAATATTATGAAAACTGCTAAGCACCCAAGCTAGAAAACATAGAGGTAATGGACAAATTCCTGGAAACACACAAACTTCCAAGACTTAATCTGGAAGACACATAATTCCTAAATAGACCAGTAACAAATAATGAAATACAAGTAATAATAAAAAATCTTTCAACAACAATAGCAAAAAGCCCCAGACCTACAAAGGAGAGCTGATACTCACACTACAGAAATCATTCCATAAGGAAGAAAAGGCTGACCCCAACTCATTTTACAAAGGCCGTAGCACCTGACACCAATGCCAGGAAAAAATATAACAAAAATAGAAAACTACAGACCAAGATCTCTTATGAATATAAATGCAGAAATCCTTAAAACACTACTATTAAACTGAATTCAGCAGTACATAAAAAAAAATAATCCACTATGACCAAGTGAGTTTCATTCCTGGGATAAAAGGATGGTTCAACATATGTAAATCAATAAAGGATTCACCTCATATATAGAAGCAAAAACAAAGATTAATGGGATTGTATTTCCACTTCCCCTTCAAATTGGTCTTTCTACATAATTTATTTTTCATATTCAATTTTTTTTTTTTCTGAGACAGAGCCTCAAGCTATTGCCCTGGGTAGAGTGCTGTGGCGTCACAGCTCACACCAACCTCCAAATCCTGGGCTTAAGCAATTCTCTTGCCTTAGCCTCCTGAAGTAGCTGGGACTACAGATGCCTGCCACAGTGCCCAGCTATTTTTTGGTTGTAGTTGTCATTGTTTGGCAGACCTGGGCTGTATTCGAACCCAAGAGCTCTGGTGTATGTGGCTGGCGCCTTAGCTGCTTGAGCTACAGGTGCCACTACATATTCAATTTTCTACCAATCCTTTAGCCACATCACAGGGTAATTAAGCTTTGTGGCTCTCCTGGAAATCAAACTGTCATTGACTGATATTTCTATAAAAAACTTATTTGAAATTCAAAATACCAAAAACATTTCCATTTTATCGTTACAATAAAGGAAATCACTCTGTCTTCTTCTCTTCTACTTTTCTTATTGCAGCTCCTAACTGTCTCCATAACACATGATGTGAAAATTAGGTAACTGCTTGAAGTATACGTTTGGAAACAGTTTTGAAAATAATTCATTATAAAG
This sequence comes from Galagoides demidoff, assembly GCA_963574575.1. NCBI lineage: Eukaryota > Metazoa > Chordata > Mammalia > Primates > Galagidae > Galagoides > Galagoides demidoff. The sequence continues at coordinate 22,386 of CAUYQV010022264.1, forward strand.
AATGAAGAGGCTGGGTCTGTTGGCTCATGCCTGTAATCCTATACAAACTATACATTGTTTGCCTCAGTTAAATGAGCCGTTGGGAGGCTGAGGTGGATGGATTGCTTGAACTCAGGAGTTCGAGATTAGCTTGAGCAAGAGCAAGACCCATCTCTCCCCAAAATAGGAAAACCAGCCGGGTACTGTGGCCCACACCTGTAGTCCCAGTTACTTGGGAGGCTGAGGCAAGAGGATCCCCTGAGCCTAGGAGCTTGAGGTTCCTGTGAGTTTTGATACCATGGCACTCTACCTAGGGTGACCAAGTGAGACTCTGTCTTAAAAAGAAAGGCATGAAGAATTTAAAATGAAGAAGCTATATGAACATCACTAACACTAATGCATAAAGGTGCATAGACTAAAGAAGATAGTTTGGAGATATGAGGTAAAGATCAGAAACATTTTTTGTCATTAAGCAGGATGTGCAATTAATCAAATATAAACATTTAAACTACAAATGATTGACACTCCCTAAAATTATAACATAATTTAGAAATAAGAGTATATAAAACAGATTAAAAAGCTAATTCCAGCTTGGTGCCTGGGGTTCAGGTGGCTAAGGCGCCAACCCCATACATCCAAGGTGGTGGGTTGGACTCCAGCCTGGGCCCGCCAAACAACAATGATGGCTGCAACCAAAAAATAGCCTGGCATTGTGGTGGGTGCCTGTGGTCCCAGCTACTTTGGAGGCTAAGGCAGGAGACTCGCTTGAGCCCAGGAGTTGGAGGTTACTGTGAGCTGTGATGCTACAGCACTCTACCCACGGGGACAGCTTGAGGCTCCGGTCTCAAAAAAAAAAAAAAGCTAATTCCAAGTGTCTGCTAAGAAAACTCAGAATCTGCATGAAATGTTGGGAAGTTGATATAATCCATATGATATTTTCCAACATTAGTGTTGGAGAAATTATTCAATTAATTTTTGGAGAACACAGTTGAGTTGTTTTTTTAAAAGGTAAGGTTAGTAGGGAGAATTCTGCATTCTAATCTAGAGAAAAATGTCATCAATATTAAATAACCTTGGTCTCAATTCCTGGATTCAAGAAGTTTGAAGCTCAAGTCTAACCCTCCAAATAAGACTTTCTGAACAAAGTATACTAGTAATAACCTACGCTATGAAGGCTTGCAAAACTTGGTCATGTATACAGCAACTGTGTAATTGGTATGAAATAATGATTAAATTTTTCTGGCTTTCTTAGGAAAGCTAACATGAATTCTCAAAAAGGAGAACAACTGAATTACTCGGAGCTAGCCAGAAACCACAAACATAGAACTGTAGCTTTAAGTTCAAATCAACGTCTTAGAGTTCAGGACTCTTTTATGGGAGGTTGCCTGAGGAAAATGCCAAACATATTTTACCTGAATTCCACATATAGATATGGTACACACACACACACGCGCGCTTTCCTTAAGTACAGACATTTCAGTGTGTTTTCTGGGTAGAACAGCATTTTGTTTAATCCTTCAGTAACAATTCTTGCTTGTAGCCAGCTTTCATAATAGTGCCCAGCTCAATGGATATTCATTGAACTAATGAAAATGGTAAAGAACGAATGTTTATAGAACATAAAAAGAATGAATGTCTATTGAAATATCTGTGACTGGGGGAGAGGTTATACAAAAGCAATGGAAGACAATTTCTGCTTTAGAGTTAGAGTCCAACCTCACGTGGTGTGAAATATTTTCTCCTTGTCATGCCCTAATATAGCTACTTTGCACTACGAGTTTGCATTTTCTCTGCAAGGGCGAATCACTAACGCCTTATTCCTTAATGTTGTTTATTTCTTGATTGTCCCGGTCCTCAAAATATCAAATGAAGTTGAGAGTTCAAGTACCTTAAGTAAAAATGAAGCAAATTGTTGTGTTCTTGGTTCCCTGTGAGTGCTCCCAATGCTTATAGGTTTGCAAATTTAAAATACCTGCTTGAGACATTCTTTCCAGGTTCCTTATCAAAATATCTCATCTTTACTTTTATTTGCCCTCAAATGTGTTTCCAACATGTAGACAGATGTCATCTCATACTTCCAACGGGGAGGGGGAAACCAAGTTCAGGGCGGTGGTAAGGCTTGCCAGGAGCGAGCCTAAGTGGTACAGAACGCGCGCGCGAGAGAGATAGAGATGGATGGAGATAGAGACAGAGAGAGCTGCTGCCCTCAGGATCCTCCTCTCCAATTTGCCTTTTGCCAACTAGCTTTCTCTCCATTGCACAGCGGAGGTCTGAGGCGAGTATACGACTGATTCAGGAAAAACAAAACAAAAACAAAATAGGCCGTCAAATTACCACATCTGAGTGACTGGGAATTGGCGAGCCCTTTTCAATCCAGGAGACCTGTCCATGGTCCTGACCGCATCCTTTCCCACTCGGGATGATGCAAGCCCCCGCCGAGAGGGCGCCCGGCGCGGTCCCGGGCTCGCGGGAAGCTCGGCGCGTCCGGAGCGGGTCTCGCGCGCCGCGTCTCTCCCGACCCGGCACCTGTTTTGAATCCCCGCGCGAGGCGCGCCGGGGGCGGCGGGGGGAGGCGAGGTGGGGGCGGGGCGGCGTCACGTGCCGGCGGCAGCGGCGGCCGGGGGAAGGTTCCATTTCCTCCGCGGCCCGCACTCCCGGCGCTCGGGCCCCTCCCCCGCCCCGCCCCAGCCCGCGGCGCCCGGAGCTGTCCTCGCTGCCCAGGCGGCGCGCGACTCCGGGGCCGGGCCCCGCCCCTCTCGCCGGGGGCTCGCCGCGTCCTGCGCCCGCCCTCCCGCCGCCGCCCCCGCCAGCCAGTTGGTGCGGTCCATGGCGAGCACATCATGGCGATTGAAGGTAAGTGGAGGCCTACGGGGTGAGCGAGGAGGGGGACCGCCCCGCTCGCGGGGGGCTGGGAGGCGCCGAGGAGGCCGACGCGCGCTTGGGGTAGCCTCGGGCGGGCTGGAGCGGGCTAGGAGGCGCTGGGGTCCTGCCCGCGTCTCGGGAGGCGGTGGGCGGAGCGGCGCCGGGGGGACGCCGGACTCGGCTCCTCACTAGCTGGCTCCTGCCCTCGCGCTTTGGTCGGCCTCGGCCGGTGGCCGCCTGCCGGGAGGAGCTGCTCGAGCGGGCAGGTACAGTAAGTACCTCTTGGTGGTGGCTCGCGGTGGGGCTCCGGCTGCGGCCCTGCAGTCTCCCCGGGATAGGCTAAGGGGGAGCGAGGGGCCACTGAGGGGCTCGCTCGGGTCGCATCCTCTGCCCTGGCCCCCGCCCTAGCAAACCGTCCTCCCCATACCTGCCTTCCAGGCAGACTGGAAGTCCAGTTTTGTTGTCCCCTTCCCTCCCTTTCCTCAGTCTCCTTTGGGCTGATGCTGGGCTGCGCTCTCGGTTCTTTTTCCTTCTGTTTGCTGTTGTCGGGGACCAGGGAATTTGGAGTGAGTTTAATTTCCTCCTTAAGTGGCTCTCCCAATTCAAAACTGCTTTTTTTCTCTGAAAGTGAGATAAATACGTCTTTGCAGCAAACGCACACTCTTACAGTCCTACAAACATCAGTCTATTAACTGTTCCAGTGCCAACTATTCTCACATTTTCTAAAAGTAGCTTAATAGAAATGAAGTTGCTAGGTAAGGTAGTTGATAGTAAAGTGCGTTTTTTTTCTTGTTCCAGAAACATGTAATTAGGATGAAGTGTCTGCATTTTGCCTTGTTTTTTAGGAGTATATTGTGAAAGTTGATATTACACACCTAGGATATTTATGTCAAAGACAGTATCTTTCAGCTCTGTCTCACTCAGCTTTACTCAGTGAAAGTAATTTGTAAATTTTCCTTGTGTGTATCTGTGTACATTTACCTGTTTAGATGTGTGAGTTAACCTATAGCTATATCATTATTTGTCTAAATTAAATGAGTGTTCCTCCTAACTAAAATTTTTCAAATTTGTTTCCAATTTGCTTTAGCTGTGTGTTTACATTACCTTATTTAAGAATTGCTTAACTGTGTGTTTACGTTACCTTATTTAAGAGATTGATTAAGTACCTATTATATGCAAGACAGACAGTTTCAAGTATCTACTTTAGCTAGAATTATTGAGAGTAAGATCTACCTGAAATCTTTGTTAACCTTGTTATCTAAAGCAGTACTTTGAACCTTTCTCCCCCCACTATACTTTACTGAATGTTAAAAATCAAGAAATCAAATCTACTGATTTATGTTGTATACTTTATTTTCTCAACCAATTTGTGATACATGGGTACTGCCTGTGGCTCAAGGGGTAGGGCACAGGCCCCATATACCAAAAGTGACGGGTTCAAACCCAACCCTGGCCAAATTGCAACAAAAAATAGCCAGGCGTTGTGGCGGGTGCCGGTAGTCCCAGCTACTGGGGAGGCTGAGGCAAGAGAATCGCCTAAGTCCAGGAGTTGCAGGTTGCTGTGAGCTGTGTGATGCCTCGGCACTCTACTGAGGGCAATAAAGTGAGACTCTGTCTCTACAAAAAAAAAAATTGTGATAGAATTTCTTCTGAAGCAGTAAAAGTGAAAAGGTTCAGGCGGACCCTGAGGAAGGATTCACCAGATAGTACTTAGCTACAGTAATCCTATAAACTGTAATTTCTTAAAGTAATTTCCAGTTTTTTTCTTTTTCTTAGTTCATTCTTTCCATTGACAGGTCAATGTTACCGATTCTTTTATGGGATTTTTCTCTGCTGACTACTTGTACATTTAAGGAATAAGATTTTTAAAATCTTCTAGAGAGTCTTTTGTGTTTGAGATAGTCTCATAAATATTTTCAAAATCAGTACAGCATTTAAGGTTTCATTATATAAAGATCGGGAATTATGTCATTTGTCGTTTGGCATAGACACTATAATATTGGCCTTGCAGAGGAAGATGTCAGGTCAACTTAGTCTACTGTACTGCTTATCCCACTCATACCTACCATCCCCATGCTGTTATGGAATACAGTGAGTTCTGGAGGAGAACGCTGTACTAGAGATAGCTTAGAATTTTAGGGATCCAAGAGGGCATCTTGTCCAACATTTTTTTTCTTTTTCTCTTTTTTTCAAGTGTGAAATGAAGTTTATCGAGGAAGAGAAAGATAGGTTTATAGAGCAAGATTGAGATACAGGTTTACAAAGCAAGATATGTTCTCTGCAGATGATGATTGGACGTTTGTCATGACAAAAAAGGCTGTGATAATGGTCTGGGGTCCTGTTCTACACTGTCTGGATTGGACTCATGGTTCAGGTGTCACCATGGAATTGCTTTGATGGACAGTTAAACGACATCTTAATTAGCCCTAGGTCCCTCTAGGTTACCCTCCGAATCCCACTGTGCCTTGGCTTCCTGACCTTAGGGCTGAGGGATTTCCTGCATGCTTTTGCAGATTAGTGGGGGTTTCTCTTCCCAAGTATGGTAGTTGCTCAGGACAGGATTAAGGTGGGGCAGCAATAATAGGGCCCACCCTTGTCCTTCTAAGTGGGGCAGTTGCTTAAAGTAGCACCAAGGCAGGGTACCCACTTTCATCCGTAGGAGAATCTCAGGTCCCTTGCTATCTACCTAATGTTTTCCTACTCTCTATTCTAGAGGTCCAAATCACTGGGTAAGGGGATTGACTAGTTTGGCTGCTTCCTGCTGAGCGGGAGTGAGGATTCTCATCTAGGGTGGTCTCTTGCAAATACTCCAGGATACTTAGGTATATGCCTTCAGTAGATGTCTGTACTTGTAGGTGTGAGGCAGAGGTAGATGCTGGGGACTGGTAGAAAACACAGGACCTTTTGTAGCTTAATGGCTTCTATTATGAGGATTGGTCTCAATATTAATATTCCCAGGATGGAAAAAAACAGTGACCGAGGGAATTACAGAGGACATCCACCAGGCCCCTGCCTCACACCTGGAGATTGGAAGCAAACTGTCTGATGGCACTGATGTTGTCTTGAACCTGTCCTAACTTGTTCACAAAAAAGAGTGAACAGGCATATTCAGAAGGTTTGGTTGAGCCTTAGGGTATATGTGGTTTGGTTTGCCAGGTCAAAAGGTGTCTCTTCCCTAGGTAAAAAGTTAAAAAGTTTGTACTACTTTTCTGAAGGCACCACAGCAGAAGACGTTTGCCTGAAAAGATATTGGAGATCCTCTGAGGGGATACAGGCTTCTCTGACTTACAAACTTCTAACTTACATACAACTTGCGTTTATGAATTGAAGCTGTTACAGTAAGGCCTTGAGTTACAAATATCTGACTGACATATGACTCACACTTGAGTGGAGACTATTATAGGTAATAGGTATATGTACCTGCTCCGACTTAACATTCAAATGTCTCATTTGTAACCTAGGGACTAGACAGGCACATATACCTATGTGTAGGCAAATACCTATGTTAGAGTCTTTATCTGCAGGAACTGGATGAGTTTCATTTTGGTTCTTAAAAGACTTCTCTCCAACCACGAGAGACGTGTATTTTAAATTCCTTATCACACACCTCAGTTAAGCGCTGAACTTAACAGTTTAGTCTGAGAAATGGTGAGTGTGGAAAAGCAAAAGCTAGCTCCAGTAGTCCCTTAAGCCCTGGCTGCAAGGCAGGAAGATCCAAAGCAAGAGCATTTTTGTGGGGAAAAGGCAAGCTGGCTTACCCAGACAGTGATCTGAGCCACAAACTGGCCTACCTAGTCAGGGTCATCTGGAGCAGCACCAAAAATGCCAGGTTTTTAGCTGTCTCCACACTCTTGGTGTGCTCCCAGCCAAAGAATGCCCAGACCCATCAAAAGTAAGATAAGCATGAAACAAAGTTTATTGAGGAAGAGAAAGACAAGTCCACAGAGCAAGAGCAAGATAGAGGTGTATATGGCAAGTTATATTTGCCACAGTTGATGAATGGACCGACACTTGTGACAAAAAAGGCCTCAATGTTTTATTCAGTGTAATAGTTTTTAAAACATACAATTCCTTTGTTCACCTGTTAAGTCAATGGAAATGTATTGTATACTAGCTGTACAAGATGTTCTGTGCTAGACTCTGTGGTTTCATAAAGTTGACTAGAACCATATTCCTTCCTTCAAAGAGTTCATGTTCTAGTGGTAGACAGGTAATTTGAAACACGTAATTGCAATACACTGTGAAACCAAAAGATAGATCATCTTTCCTTTCCATAAAAATATTCAATGATGAGTTCAACGCTGTTCCTGAGGCAATAATTCTTAATATTCATAGGGTCTTTATAGTTGGCCAGAAGTCTACCATTTAGTAACTCTGCTACCCATTCTAGTTCTCTCTGTATGTGACATCCCTTCTACCACTGGACGAGTACAGTGTTTTCTTTGTAGACAGAATATCTACTTCCCTCCTGTAGATAATCTGTAGTTGTATGGGTTTTGTTTTTTTTTAAATTTTTATATGTATATTTGGAATATATTAGTGGGCCATTTCATTCCAGTTGTACTGTTGAATAGCATACATTGAAACTGTTATACCACTCCTTGAATTGTACATAATGCTATTATGTAGCATTAATTTACAGTAGCCTTTTTGAGCTTTATATTGGCTCAGGATGAGGCTATAATCAACCAAAACCACTGTCTCTTCTACCTGGACTATTCTCAGGTCATGTGCCTATAATCCCTTACGTAGCTAACCAGTGTTTTGAATTGAACAGGTCATATATAACTTAGTCATACACTTATTAGCTCTGGCCCAACGTTTTAGCCCTTTAGTCTAGACCAGCAGTTCTCAACCTGTGGGTCGCGACTCACAGGAACTGGATTAAAGGGCCGTGGCATTAGGAAAGTTGAGAACCACTGGTCTAGACTTTTAAGTTTTAGGGATTACTTTTATTTCCTCCTCTTTGTAAAACCCTTATTTTATAACACCAAATTATTTCTGCTAAACAATCATTTATTTCCTTCTTTAATTGCTAATCAGGAAGTCAGACAAATATAAAGATGACAGAGTTACTGTGTTGAGCTAATATAATTCCAATCAATGGTGAAGAAGTTAGAATACCTTAGGTACAGGTATAGTATAGTTTTTAAAAGGTATTCTGAAATACAATAATTTACAGATCTTTATTGTTACCCTAGTGGTCTGGTAATATCAGATTGGGAACCATTCTTCTAGCCTAGCCTATCAAGTCATGTAGCTGTTACCAGGCATATTAACTCTTTTAGTGTTGGCCATTTTTAGTCTGATATTATTGACTCTTTTCTGTTTTTTGTTTTCTTCTCTCTTGATTATATACTTTTTAGTCTTCTCTTCCTCTGCCTGCCCTAATGTTGTTAGTGGCTTCTGCCCTCACCTCTATTGCCAATCTCCACTTTATACATGCTGCCATAATTGTACACGTTGAACACTTTTATAATCTAGTTGTTTACAAATTTGTTTTTCCAGTCCAACTGTAAATGTCTCATTCATTTTTGTACTCTTTATATTTTGTATAGTACTGGATTGCAGTCATCCTTGATAACCATGGGGGATTGGTTCCAGGCCCCTGTGATATCACAATTTGAGGATGCTCAAGTCCTTTATATAAAATAGTATAGTATTTGCATATTGTCTACACACATCCTCCTGTACATGTTAAATTATCTCTAGATTATTTATAATACCTAATACAATGTAAATGTTATTTAATAGTTATTATACTGTATTGCTTAGAGAATAATGTCAAAAAAAGTGTGTACATATTCAATACAAATGTAAGTGTTGTAGGCCTAACTACATTTTTCTGCATGGCTGGTTGAATCACATGGATATAGAATCCATGGATATGGAGGACCAACTGTATAATATATACTCAAGGTTCTTGAATTGTTTCATGGAATTTTATCTGTTTTTTTCATAGATTATGCCCATTGCCTAACATAGCTCTTACGCAGAATTTAGTAGCTAGATGCCTTTACTTGGATGTCCTACAGTAATACAAAATACTTAGCTTAGGATATTCAGAATGGTAGTATATTCTAAAGTTGCCATTACAGCCACCAAATCCAACCTCCATACTCCTGTGCTGCTTGCAAATTGACCATCTAGAATTTTAAAATAACTGGACATCTAAGTTAGAAATTTGGACATCAGCCCCTGTCAACATCCTGTTGATCACTAAGTCATGACAAGTCTATACATCAAATTAATTTATACTGCTTAGTGCATTAACTTTCGTTCATTTCCTTATCTCTCATTAAGAGACTTTAGTTTTCTAACTAGTCTTATTTCTAGTCTTAAGTTTCCTTTCAGTTCATTTCCCAAACTAGTGCCAGTTATCTTTGTTAAATGCAATTCTGAATTTTTTAAAACCTCAGGATAAAACTGGTCCTTGATTTGACCCACGTTCATCCTTCTTCTTATCTAGGTATTTATGTCTTTCCACAAGAATGTCAGAAGGCTGCAAAATGCCTTGCCTTGCTGAAGTAAAAAACAAACAAATAATATTTACTGTTAAAAAGCTGTATTAACTTCACTTATTCTCTCAGCAGCATTTTTAAAAATTATGGAAGTTTAAACTAGAGAGAATCTATGACTGTATGTATTTGTGTATACTATACAGGCTTTTTATTCATAACATACCTTATAATTTGCCATACACTTTCATGTACATTTTATTTTTAAAATTATTAGTAAAATTCTGAGATGGTCTTTAGGGTTTGTTTTGGCCCCAAGATTTCTAAGGCTGAATTTGGACTTTCAGAAGCCATTTGAATTAAAAAACACAATAGAAACATCCTATTATTAGTCTTGAGGGAGCACATCTCACTTCTTTCCTATTTCTCACATTATTGTTAGATATCATTATGTGTACAGGGGATAATAGAATGTCACGCCTACCCACTGTCTGGCAGAGTGAGGTAATTTATTGAATGTTTTGTTTTTGCAGGAATTGTAATTCAGTTTAATCAATATATTCTTAAGAGGGATACTTTGACTTTTGGCAGGATAATATTCCTAATGTTTCTATAGAGCCTTTCGACATTTTTGTGTATTTTTAGGTAGATTTGTTCAGAGACATCAGAGACCTCTGGAAGTACTTTGCAGTAATTTACAGTTTATTCAAGGTTCCTTTTCTAACTCATTAAAAAATTAGAAACAAGTAGGGAACACTAAGGGCATAATTGTATTTCATTTTTGTTGTTTTAAGGTAGTATTAGAATATAGTAGTGCATGCCAGTGGGGAAAGCAGGGAAAACCATATATTGGCGTATTTGACATAATTTGTTGATTAATACTGTTTGCAACATTGATTTTTTTGAATAGATTATGTTTGTATATAGTACATGTGTAGAAGTATAGTGGATTGTCCGCATGAATTTGATTTCCATTTAGCTAACTTTCCCCACCCCACCCTGAATCCTAGCTGATAATGCCTAATGTGAAAATGCCCGTATATGGTTCATGTAAGATTGAACAAACCTGATTGTTTGCTCTAAGATTGAAAAATAAGACATTGCAGGCTTTGAGTAAAAGGATTATATGCATATTTTGTATGTGTATGTAGTAATAATTAATTGAATCCTAATAAATTGGACCCCTTGACTTGCCATATTTTTAGACGGAAGAAATAGTGACAATATAGGAAGCTGTTATTAGGGATTTATTTATAAAGAATTTTCTAAGAGCCATATATACATTCAGAACAATTTCTTATTTTCATGTTTTTAGGATTATATTAGAAATGACACCTAAAATAATATTTTGAGATGTTGTGAGAGAGAAGATTCTAAAGAAACATTAAATTATCTTCAGTATTCTGAACTTAAATTCATGCATATTAGTAGCTTTAAAAAAAATCTGATGCAGTAGTCACAACAAGGTTTTGTTTTATACCCAGTTAACAAGAAAATTCAATTAAATAGAACACTTTGTGCCCACTTTTAGGGTTTTGTTAAGTTAGTGAAGTTCTAAGAGTCAAAAACATAGTTAACTGAACAAACTGAATTAAGTAGCTTAAATGTCAGAAAAATAGATTGATTTGTGAACAGTAAATTTGATTTTGTAAGATACAATTTATACTAAGTAGAAAAAATTATTGAATAAATGCATAGGGAAATGTATATGGATAAAATGAGATACTATTTTTAGCACACTTTGCAAATTATAAAGTACACAAAGTTATTGTTGTAAGTAGAGATATAGTTGGTTTTTCTTTGTGGGGCTGGAGTGGTGGTGAGTGTGTATCTCAAAGCTTAGGCTGCTATTGAACAGGAATATTGTAGTTAAAATGAGTTTGTAAAAGTATAGAAAGTACTTATTCAGACTATTTTAACTCTACAGTAATTGCATAGCAACAGCAAAAAGTAAAGGAATTCCAATTTGGGAGGATAATTCCCAGAGGGTTGGAGGCCTAAAGGTTTTTTCTTCTTTTTTTAGGAAAAATTGTAAAAAGAAGACAAGTTAAAAAGTATGAGAAAATTAGCATTTATTTGGGACTGTTTACATGGGAGAGTACTTGAACTTGAAAGATAACTGGCACTGTAGAGGGGAAGAAGATATTATATAGGATTCTTTTCTGTTTCCAGAGCCCAAACTCTTAAGTTTTCTTTGACTTTTGTGTTTGTCTTGGTGAGGAATGCAAAGGGAATGAACATTTTTGGGTGCTTGCCATGGGCCGGGCATCATATATCTATTATCCCAGATATAGATGGTACCACTTCTTTTTCTCTTGACCGTAGTGGACTTCCTTCTTGTTAAGGCGTCTTTTTTACCTACTGGTTGTGGATTTGGTTTCAGAATCCTTGGCAACATTGCCCTCCAGCAGCTACTACTCTGCCAGAATTAGTATAAGATAAAAGTTATTTTCTATCCTGAGGTTAATATTACTACTTTACAAATGACTTCAGTTACTGTTTTTTCTTATTCAAAAGGTTAAGTAACAAGTTCAAGGATTGTAAAGATAGTAGTGGGAGATACTGACTTGAGAATTGAAGTCTAGTGTGATTCAGAAACCATGATTTTTACGTAACAATATGTTTTAAATTGATGACCAATATTGATGTCATTTCTTGAAGAGTTTAATTAAGGCCAAACTAAAATGTGTCTAGAGGTTAACAATTGTTCTCTAAGTGAGTTAAATTAGTTGGGGGGAGTTGGCAGCATTAGTAGGAAATATTTAAGTTTCATGCTCATTATGTAAAGTATAGGTATCTACTTAAAATTAGCTATAACAGTTTATAAGTATAAACTAGTTGTTAAAGGCTTTGACTATTTTATTGCATGTGCCTTGGAGAAGAATCTTTAGATTAGGTGGAATTTAAGACATTTTTAAAGTAGCCTTTCAGTGTTTGACCAAAAAGAAATAAATATAAGTGGTAAATTGTGATTTAGGGTAATGGTCAAAATAAACATGCATTTAAACATAGGTCCATTTTAAGTAAACTAAAATGAGTTTAATTCCATTTTTTAAAATACAGGCATACAGTCTTTTATTGTGCTTCACAGATACTGTAGTTTTTATAAATTGAAGGTTTTTGGCAACCCAGCATAAAGCAAGTCTATTGATGACAATTTTCCAACGTGTGTTCACTTCTTTTTAGAATGTTGGTAATTCTCCCAGTATTTGAATTGTTTTCATTATTATTATATCTGTCATGGTGATCAGCAATCTTTGATGTTATTGTTATCATTGTTTTGGGTGCCACAAATTGCATCCCTATCAGACAGCAAACTTAATCTATAAATGTGTGGCTTATGACTGCTTCCTGACTGGCCATTCTTTCATCTCTCTCCTTAGGCCTCCCTATTCCCTGAGATACAACAATATTGAAATTAGACAAATTAATAACCCTACAGTGACCTCAAAGTATTTAAGTGAAATGAAGAGTCACATATTTCTCATTTTATATCAAAAGCTAGAAATGATTAAGCTTACTGAGGAAGAATGTTGAAAGCCAGAGTAGGCCAAAAGCTATAACAATATTGAAATTAGACCAGTTAATAACCCTACAGTGACCTCTAAGTATTTAAGTGAAATGAAGAGTCACATAGTTCTCATTTTATATCAAAAGCTAGAAAAGATTAAGCTTAGTGAGGAAGAATGTTGAAAGCCAAGGTAGGCCAAAAGCCGGGCCTCCTGTACCAGCTGGCTAAGTTGGGAATGCAAAGGAAAAGTTCTAGGAGGAAATTAAAAGTTCTATTCCTGTAACCACTTGAATGATAAGAAAGTAAAACAACTTTATTGTTTTATATGGAGAAACTTTTAGTGGTCTGGATGCAAGATCAAACCAGCCCTAACATTCCTTTAAGCAAAAGCCCAAGGGAGCAAGGAACAAGGCCCAGGAGCCCTACTCTCTTCAATTCAGTGGAGACTGAGGAAGGTAAGGAAGCTGTGGAAGAAGGGGTAAAACTAGCAGGGGCTGAGCACATTGGCTCGTGTCTGTAGTCTTAGCACTTTGGGAGGTTGAAGTGGGAGGATCCATGACTTTAGGCGTCCTCAAACTGTGGCCCGCAGGCCACATGCAGCTCGCCTAGGATGTTTATCTGGCCTGCTGGGTGTTTTTGCCGCCACCGCTGCCTGTCCTGCTTAGCAGCCGACTTGTCCGGGGGCCCACAGTCCAGCCCTCCAGCGGTCTGAGGGATAGTAAACTGGCCCCCTGTTTAAAAAGTTTGAGGACCTCTGGATCACTTAAATCCAGGAGTTCAAGACCAACTTTCGGCAACATAGTGAGATGTCATTTCTACAAACAAATAAAAAAGTTAGCTGGATATGGTGCTATATACCTGTAGTCCTAACTACTCAGGAAGCTGAGGTGGGAAGATCACTTGAGCCCAGAAATCTGAGGCTGCAGTGAGCTAAGGTCTCACCACTGTGCTCCTGGGTGACAGAGTGAGGCCTTGTCTTTTAAAAAAAGAAAGCACAGATTGGCTCATTACGTTTAAGGAAAGAAGCATTTTCCAAAACATAAAAGTACAAGGTGAAGCAGCAAGAGTTGATGTAGAAACTGCAGCCCATTTCCAGAAGGTCTCACTAAGATATTTAGTTAAGATGGCTACACTAGACAACAGATTTTCAGTGTAGATGATACAGCCTTATATTTGGAAGAAGATGCCATGTAGAACTTTCATAGGTAGGAAGAAGTCAGTACCTGGCTTCAAAGCTTCAAAGGACAGGCTGACTCTCTTGTCATGTGGGCTAATGCAGCTGGCGACTTTTAAGTTGAAGTCAATGCTCATTCACCATTCAAAAAAATTCTAGGGCCCTTAAAAGAAGTTTGCCAAATCTACTCCTCCTGTGCTCTGTAAATGGAAGAACAAAGCCTGAGTGACATCTGTTTACCTCATTGTTTACTGAGTGTTTTAAGTTCATTGTTGAGACCTGCTGCTCAGAAAAAAAAATCCTTTCAAAATGTTACTGCTCATTGACAATACGTCTGGTCACCCAAGAACTCTGATGGAGATGTACAAAGAGAAGGAGATTAATGTTGTTTAACGGGATGGAAAAAAGATTAATTTAGACTTTCAAGTCTTAACATTTAAGAAATACATTTTGTAAGGCTATAGGTAGTGATTTCTCTGATGGATTTGGCAAAATAATTAAAAGCCTTCTGGAAAGGATTCACGTTCTACATGCCATTAAAAACATTCCTGATTCATGGGAGGGAGTCAAAATATCAGTATTAACAGGAGTTTGAAAGAAATTGGATGACTTTGAGGGGTTCAAGAGTTCAGTAGGAAAAAAAAAAAGTTCAGTAGAGGAAGTACCTACAGATGTGGCAGAAAAAGAAAGAATTAGAATTAGAAAAGGAGCCTGAAGGTAATGGAACTGTGGCAATTTCATGATGAAAATTGAATGGAAGAGCAGTTGCTTCTTATGGATGAGCAAAAGAAAGTGGTTTCTTGAGATGTAATCGCTCTTGTTGAAGATGATGTGAACATTGTTGAAATGACAAAAAGGATTTAGAATATAACATGCAACTTTAGTTGATAAAGCAGCCTCCTGTTTGAGAGGATTGACTCTGATTTTGAAAGAAGTTCTAGTATGGATAAAATGCTATCAGAGAAATCTTTTGTGCAAGGAAGATTGCTGCAACAAATTTTGCTGTTGTCTTATTTTAAGAAAATGCCATAGTCACAGCAACTGCCACCCCGATCAGTTAGCAGCCAATCGACACTGAGGCAAAATCCTTCATCAGCAAAAAGATTACGACTTACTGAAAATGCAGATGATTATTAGTATTTTTAGCCAGAAAAATACATGGCTTTTTAGGCAGAATGCTGTTGCACACTTAACAGGCTACAACATAGTATAAACATGCCTTTTATATGCACTAGGAGTTCAGAAATTTTGTCTGACTCACTTTATTGTGATTTTTGCTTTATTGTGAAATAAAGAACTAGAACTGAATCTACAGTATCTTCTGAGGTGTGCCCGTAACCTGGATATACAGGGTGGACGTAAAGTCTGTGTGCAATTTACTGTGTTAAACTGCACCCAGACTTTATGTCCACCCTGTATTTTGATGGAGCTGAAACGTCTGTAGACATGTGGATACATACACGTTTTATAGTTCTGGTTCCCGGTGCACTCACAGTTATTTGTACATTCCTGCACAAAATCTTAGCACATAATCTTAGCAGCAATCACACATATATTTTCTGTTATACTACTTACGTATGCCAATTTAGAGGATTACGCCAGTTTACAGTGTGTTCCACGTAGGTTTGCCTAAGGGAAAAGATAGTAACTTTGAGTAAGCTTGTCATTTTTTTACCTATCTCATTTCTGGGTTGCTGAGTTGATTGTTTCCAGAACAATACTGGTATCATTTCCAATTGTAGTTTTTGTGAAATTCACTTTTATTTAAATTGTCTAAAAGGATGATCAGTTTTCACTCTCCTGAATATATTAAACATAATATTCTAATATTCTAATTGTTTCCCCTTACAATTAACTAGTAACCTCGGGCAACTTTAACCTTTGGTGCCTCAATTTCCTTATCTACAGGGTGTCCCACAGGTCATTACACATATGTAGGGAAATGGAAAATTACTACTAACTGTGCCTCTATTTACCAGATATTCATTACAAAATTTTACAAAGAGGTGGCCCATACATAGAGAATATTTTGTAAAACTTTGTAATGAATATTCAGTAAATAAAGGTACATTTAGTTACAATTCCTCATTTCTCTGTATATGGTGACTTTTGGGACACCTTGTGTAACCTAGTGAGCTAGACAACTTTATTTCTGACTTCTAGTCTCTTACCGTTGGTCATTCTAATGTAGTCACCAAGTCTTCATTATTTTGAAGTAAATGTGATGTGTAAAAAATTGCATATATACACAAGTTCATTTTGGGAGTGATTATTCATCTTAGAAGATTCATCTCTTTCTAAAGATATTGACTAATCGACTATTTTAAATCATTCCTTGTATATTTTACTATTAAAATCACTATAACACTGTGGATTAGCACTATATCTAAGTCAAGGTATGCCTGCAGTGTCTTTGCTTTTCCTTACACATTTGGCATTTGTTTTGGAAACTTTTCATACTTTTAGGGATAAAATAAGGCATATACCTTTATACAAAGTTCATCATATTTCCAATTGAAAAGTGTTTAAGCCTTTGACTTCAACACAAACGTAGATGCTTACCATATACAGTTCAAACTTTTTCCTTATACTCTCAGTGGTTTAGGAAGGATGGGGGACAAAGGAACATTGAACTTCAGTGTCCAATCATGTAATAAAGTTTGTTTAACTTTTTGTATTTCTTCTTTTGCATTTTTAAGAGTTTTTAAAAATTTTACTTTGGCATTTAGTTATCCTTAACATTCCTTTCCATTTTCGTAATAATAGTGATCGCTCTTGAGTTCCACAGGTACCTTGGTGAAATTTTATTTGTTGGTTTAATCCTGAGGACAAGTACCAAGAACAATAGTGCACACTGTCACTTGCATTTTCTAGTTTTGTAATTTTTGTGAGTACTTTGACAAATGTAGCAGTTGTTAATTGACTCTATAAATTTAAAATGTAATTATTTCATTGGCTTTTTTTCTTCCACCTGCTGCTGCCTGACTTTTTTAAATCTCTGAGGTTCTTTTATTTGATGTAGATAAATTGAATGCTTTTAAAAGCATTTCATTGTCATTTTGCTCTTCTGAGAAAAGTGTTAGAATATAATAGTTTTTATTGTTACTTTTACTACTAAGCCTTATAAAATTACGCTGTTTAAGATTAGTTGGATTTAGTAAAACCTGATTTGTATTAAATATAGGGAAGAATCTAGTTTTAATTTTAGTTTTAACATGGACAGCCTTGTTATATGAATTAAGTACATCACTCAAACTAAGTTATAAATGTAACTTCTAGAGAATATGCTTTAATGAGTATGGAGAAGAACACGTCATAGGCCTCAATATATGTTGTAGTTGTGTTATTGTCGTTACATCATTTTTCTAATACCTTGAAGATAGTTTCTTCTCATAGTTGGGTAAATAGCCAGTCGTTTAAACATATGTAGTACAGAGCTGGGGTTCCCTGTAGGCTGTGCCAGGAGGGTCTTGGTGTTTTTGCAGCAGCCTCTGTCACCCTGTGACCTGCAGGTACTGGGAGATCCCTAGGGAGGACATTGGAATATTCCCAAACTGGGAAATGGTCTTACTGCCTCTTAGCTGGTCCTGATCGCCTTTCTGAAATAAAGGCAAGAGCCCTGGTGTGAAGAGTCAGCAGACAGTAGCCAATCACCCACGTAGGTGGGAATGAGTGCATCAGATGACAGGTGATTGGTCTAAAATTCCAGGAGAAAGCTGGATCTGAAAATGTGGTTTGGAAAGCTCTGCTCCAGCAGAAATAGTTTCTGAGAAGTCTGGATTTCTTTTTCTTGCTCTTACATAGGGGCATCTTCTGCCCCATGCTGTAAAAACTCTAAGGACTCCAATTCCCTTCAGTGATATTTCTTCAAAGTCACAGTAAGAGCCATTGTCATCTTCATGGCTTCATAATCTGAGTGTTCTTCCATTGCTTTTGAGGACATAAGAATATCTGCGTATTTTTGAGAAACTCTATTTTAAATCTTTTATGTTCCCTTTTTGCATTATCTTAGTGTGAGTAGTGTGTTACCGATATTTGCTTCAGAAGTCCCAGGAACACCAGGACAGATGTACATTTTCTCCTTTATCATTTCCTATCACATGGAGCTTTTCATTCTTATTTTACAGAAATTTATAGAAATTTATCCTCAGTAATTTTATCAGAACACTGAGAATCTATCTAAATGTAAAAAATCTAATTTTATTTTACTTCAAAAACAATTTTGGTGTGAACTGAGATTAATAATTTAAATTCTGTATTTTTATATTCCTCAACTATAGTATAGTTTAGTGTATCTACTCACTTAGATTTCTTAAAAATGCTATGTCATTAGGAGTCATAGAACATTGCTGAGCATTTATTAAGCTCTCACTTATAACTGTATCTTTTTAATAATTTCATTTTGTTTCTCTTGTTGAGTATGAATCTTCCCTTATTCATATGTACATACATGAGTGTGTATGTACATGTGTGTGTGTAACATGTAGATTTGTATAAGTGTATATTTGTATACAGTATAATGATTTGATATTTATGCCATGTGAGAAAGGTATATTCATCCTTTTGACTCAATCTGTACAAAAGCAATTTTTTTTTTTTTTGAGACAGAGTCTTATTGTGTCACCCTTGGTAGAGTGCTGTGGTGTCACAGATCACAGCAACCTCCAACTCTTGAGCTTAAGAGATTCTCTTTAAAAAAAAAAAAAAAAAGGATTGAAAAAAAAAAAAAAAGAAATTCTCTTGCCTCAGCCTCCCAAGTAGCTGGGACTACAGGCGCCCACCACAACATCTGGCTATTTTTTGTTGCTGTTGTCATTATTGTTTAGCAGGCCCGGACCCAGGTCGAACCTGCCAGCCTGGGTGTATGTAGCCTGCACCTTAGCCACTGAGCTAAGGGCACTGAGCCAGTTCTCAGTATTTTTAAAAGACATTTTTCCAGCTTCTGAATTCTGGCAGGTGAAACATTACAGTGAGAAGTTATTTTCATTTCTTTCCAGAGCTAATCTTGAGTAGTGGCAAATGATATTTGCTTTTCTGTTTATCTTTGGTTGTTCATCCAAGTACATACATGGGGAAGGGCAGTTTCCTCCGATTTTCCCATCTTTGATTTTAAAACCTCTTTTCGGAGCCCGTGTGTGTGTGTGTGGGGGGGGGGGGATTGGGGATGGGGAGCGGGTTGGCTGGCACCTCTGGTAGCAGCGGGGCAAGCATGGGCCTTGCTCAGGATGGGGCCCAGGTGCCAGCCTGGCCCGGGTACCCCTGCACCAGTCACTCTCTAGACTTGGCTGGAGCTGCTGATATTTTACACCAGGGTTTTGCTGAATAATTCTTTTATTATCATAGCCTTAAGTTAGATGTTTTTTCTTGGTAAGCCTATCTTCCTGGTAGTTAGTGATTACTCTATATTGTTGATAATAAATAAGCAATGGCATTGTTAGAATCAAATTAAAATGCTGATCTAACCTACTTTTTAGTGGTAGAAATATTATTTTCTAGTTTTTTTAGCTTGCTTCCAAGATGACCTACTTTTTTAGTGGTTATTATGGTTTTTATTTCTCAGGTTATTGCCATATTTCTGTTTCTTATAACTGAGCTGTTTATAATAAGCATCTGTAATGAACTAAAATGATTAACATTTTTATTCAGAGTTTCAAAGTAATTCACAGCATAATTACAAGGCCATATATATATATACAGAACACTACAAAATTGTATTCAGCTTACATTAGTGACATTATGTTTCTGAATGAAGGAAATACGTATTTATAGAGTAGTGACTAATAAAATTACTTTTATGATACAGTAGAATAATCAAAATATATATTTATGAAGTACAGGTGATATTTTAATATTTTGTATATATTGTGGGATAATTAAATCAAACTAATTAACATATCCACCACTTTAGCTACTTTTTTGGTGGTGAGAACATTCAAAAGGTACGTTTTAGTGATTTTGAAATATATAGAGCATTGTTACTAACTATAGCTACCATGCCATGCATGCAATATGATCACTAAAACTTATTTCTCCTGGGGTGGGGGGAGAAGTGGGAAGTTGGGTTGGATGGGTTGAGGGAGGGTGATTGATGGGATCACCTCTATGGTTTATCTTACAAGGGTACAAGTGAATCTTTCTAAAAGTAGAATATAAACGTCTTAACACAGTAACTAAGAAAATGACATGAAGGTTATGTTAACCAGTTTGATGAGAGTATTTCAAAATGTATATGAAAACACCACACTGTACTCCATGATTGCATTAATGTACATAGTTATGCTATAAGAAATTAAAAAAAAGAATGGAAGAAAAAGTATCCAATGTACTCAGTCCTATCATGAAACTAATTTATAGCTTTCATATGAAAACTATAACCTAATTATAGTCTAAGAATATGGGGACGGGCAGGGGAGGGGAGAGCAGAGGGGTGCATGGGTGGAGGGAGGGTGATTGGTGGGATCACCTCTATGGTTTATCTTTCGGGGGTACAAGTGATTCTTTCTAAAAGTAGAATATAAATGTTTTTAACACAGTAACTAAGAAAATGACATGAAGGCTATGCTAACCATTTTGATGAAAATATTTTAAATTATATATGAAAACACCACACTGTACCCCATGATTCATTAATGTACACAGCTATGATTTAATAAAAGAAATAGATATTTGTACCAATTTATAAAGCTATCTTACTATATTGAATAAATTTACTGAGTAAACTTAACATAAATTATGTTAGGTCTGGTACAAGACACAAGCTATAATGGAAAATCACTTCAATTAAAAGTACAATTTGTCCTTTTCCCATACAGTTTTCCTTAAGAAAATATAATTGTGTCTTCAGTTATTAGATGAAAATTGTACTTCACTTAATGACTGAATGTCTTATTACCTACATTAGTCCTTACTATGCTCCACATAATGGACCCCAAACCATTTGCTTAACACTATTGATAGTGTTTCCTTCTTATTCCTATAATAATTACAGGAATATTAGTGATGTCCCCTTTTACAGTTCCTGATATTTGTAAATTATGTCTTCTCCTTTTAAAAAATTTGGTCTGAATAGAAGCATATTAATTTTATAGTTCTTCTCTAAAAAAGCCAGCTTTTGGTTTCATTCCTTTTTCTCTATTGCTTTTCTGTTTGAAATTTTACAGATTTCTGCTTGTGTCTTATGACTTGTTCTCATCTCTTTATTTTGGTTTACATTATTCTTTTTCTAGTTTCCTTTGAAGAAAGTGTTGGGATTGTTACTGGATCTTTCCTTTTTTCTTATACATGCATGTAATGGTGTATATATATTTCTAATGATCCATGTGTCAAAGTATGGTGGCACTGTACACTTCTAATGAGGGACTCAGCCTGCTTCTGTTCACAGCAAAAGGCAAAATGGACCCAGAGTGTGCAAAGATCACAAGATGAGTAAAAGGAGGGAGAGGCAGGGCTCATTTTATCAATGAGCTTGCTGGGAACAGATGAGAACTCACTCATTGCAGAGAAGAGGGCAGCAAGCCATTCATGAAGGATCCACCTCTATGGTCCAAACACCTCCCATTAGTCCCACCTCCAACACTGGAGATCAATTTTCAACATGGGATTTGGAGAGGTCAGATAACCACATTAGAGCACCATTGTAACCTATGTCTTGCAGCAGACCTGCTGCACAAAATTGGTTTACAAGTATTTGCCGTATCAAAATATTAATTTGTTCTATGATGTGCATTCTTTTAGAAAGATTCCTTTGGAGTCCTCAGTAATTGTGCCTCTAAAATTTCCTTACAGTTGTACCTCTTTGAGTCCAACTCTAGCAATGGCAATTTTCTCAAATCTGTGCTACTTTTTTCCCTTGGCTACATCCAGTAAAGGGGAAGAGGCAGTCTATAAAAAGATATGTGTGACACACACACAAAAGAAAAACTCAATTCCATTCGAGTGGGAGATGGAGTAGGAAAAGGCAGGAGGAGGAAAGCATGGAGGAGGGAGAGGGATTTGTAAGCTCACACTTTTGAGCACAATGATGGGTACATGGCACATCTCCTGGACACAGGGCACAACTACAACAGGGACTATAATATACCTAACCAATGCAAACAGTATAACCTAATTCTTTGTACACTACAATTAACCTGAAATTTAAAAAATAAAAAAAGATACATGTGACACCTAAACTACTTGTGTTGTTTAACTCCTCACATCCAACATGACTCCTTGAAGTGACTTCTACTAAGGCAAAATCCTAGAAATTGAAGTTCACTTCTGAAATAGGAGACCTCTTCTCAGGTATTCAACTCTGAAGACCCAACCACATCTGAAGAGCTCAGGCCTAAATGTTGCCCTTTCTCTGGCATAGGTGAAATCACACTTATTTTTTTATTTATTTATTTTTATTACAATTTTTGGCTGGGGCTGGGTTTGAACCCATCACCTCTGGCATATGGGGACGGTGGCCTACTCCTTGGAACCAAAGGCACCGCCCAAAATCACACTTTTAAGCCACATTCCAACTTATCCATCTCAACTCCAGTCCCCTGGATTGGATGTCCTTTATAATGCCAATCAAAATAAATCAGGAAATTTCCTCATCTGTGTGAGATTCCAGGGTTTCTAGATAGCACTTTTACAGATTAAATGCATATTAAATGTATTCTAAATTTTTATTTTCACTGCTTTGTATAGTAAATATGTAAGTAAATACACTGTGATTAACAGGAAGGCACAGGAAGATTTAACACCTGCAGTGTGGGTTAGCATTATTTCCTTAAGGAAGAAAAGTAGAGTTCTTGATATCTTCTTTATTCGTGGCACTGAATTTTACTCTAAGCTTATTAAACTATACCAAAAAAGAAAATGTGAATATGCACATACTAAAAATTTGTAACATATGATAATCAGCAAAGACTTAAAATTAATAAAAATTAATTTAGAAATTGATAAAATTACATCGTATTAAAGAAGCCAAGCATTATTTATAACATCCTTTCACAAAATCTGGCAGCATTAAGTAATAGCTATAATAATGTGTGGATACCTGTTCAAAGCACACACCGTAACATCCCATTTTTATCACTTGATATTATGAAGGATTCTCAAGGGT
>CAUYQV010022265.1:0-35097 GCA_963574575.1 Galagoides demidoff
GCCAAACAACAATGATGGCTGCAACCAAAAAATGGCTGGGTGTTGTGGCGGGCGCCTGTGGTCCCAGCTACTTGGGAGGCAGAGGCAGGAGACTTGCTTGAGCCCAGGAGTTGGAGGTTGCTATGAGCTGTGATGCCATGGCATTCTACCCAGGGGGATAGCTTGAGGCTCCGTCTCAAAAAAAAAACTTCAGCCTAGTCCAAGATGAGACTGAGACAAAAGTAAATCCTCTCTGGAGGAAAATAATATTATCTAGAGCCTCAACTCTTCATAACTTTTAATCCACAATGTCTAGCATTCTATCAAAAATTATCAGAATTAAGGCAGATATGGTGGTGCACACCTGAAATCCCAACAGGAGACTGAGGAAGATTTGTGGCCAGCACACTTGGCAACATAGTGAGACTCCATCTCTTAAAAAAAAAAAAAGAAAAAAAACAGACTTACCAGATGATAAGAAAAAAGCAAGTTATATATATTAAAAAAAAAAAAAACTCCACACACAGAGAAAGAAAAAAAAATTTTTAAGTGCAAATGATTTATATGTGAGAGTTATCAGATACAATTTAAAAAGGACTGTCAGGGTGGAGTGTGGTGCCCTGACTCTAACAGAGTCTGCAAACAGAGGCTTACCAGGACTCTTGCCAGGCAGGGGTGTGGCCCCCTGACTCCAACTGGTCAGTCAAGCAGTGGCTAGCTGGAGGTAGACTGAGACCGGTGGGTGGGGGCATGGCCCTGGCTCCTGCTGGGCCTGTGAGCAAAGAAACAGACAACAATGTGGACTGAGTCTGCTGAGCAGGAGTGTGAATCCCTGGCTCCAATTATGCTGTTGGAGACCTTTGAATCCCTCTCTGTTGGGCAGGGTTTGGACTGCCTAAGACAATTTGGTTGGAACCCGTATCTGGGGCTATCCACTCGGGGACATTCTGAGGTTGACCTTCAAAGTTCTGTAGCGGGAAAGAACTGAAGAGTGGGGGTTGGGTGCCATAGCTGCTTATATCTCTTCATGGTTGAGATTTAAACCTAATACTGTGGTTTCTTAGAATAGGGTAGAGGTTGGCTGATATCAAAACAGAGCTAGCTTGTGCTATCTCACCAAGTATATCCTCAGAGTCTCCAGTTAAAACTCTGAAAGGGGCCTTTGTAAGGTTATAGGAAATAGCCACAAACACAAAACCTAGTACTTTGGTAAGGGGCTAGCTCTACTACCTGGGAACCCCAATACAATCTTACCCTACCAGTCCTAATCACCAAACAGTGGAAAATAACATGGTGTGGACCCAACAGAAGAACTCTGGCAACATGAATAACCAGAGTAGATCAACCACCCTCCACACACCAAGAAATGACAAAGTAGATGTCATTGAAGATGCCATGCATAGACAAATGACAGCAATGTCAGAAACTGAATTCAGAATATGGACGGCAAATAAGACAAATAGAAAGGAAGAAAAGATAGAAATTGAATTCCAAAGAGTAGTTCTAAAGTTGTCTCAAGAAATTAATGAATTCAAAGCCCAAGTCACCAAAGATATGGACATAATGAGAAAAGAGATAGCAGAGCTCAAGGAAATGAAAAAGTTAATTGAGGAGCTCCAAAATACAGTAGAATCCCTAGTAATAGAGTTGACCAGGCAGAATAAAGGATCTCTGAAACTGAAGACAAAACTTTTGAAGGTTCCCAAACACTCAAAAAGACAGACAAATAGAGAGCAAAACTGATCATTCCCTGAGAGAGTTGTGGGATCACTCCAAAAGAAACATTCATCTTATAGGAATTCTTGAAGGAGAAGAGGATGGTCCCAAAGGTACAGATGCTCTACTCCAAGAGATTTTGGAGAATTTCCCAAGCATTGCAAGAGATATAGAACTTCAGATAGCAGATAGTTTCAGAACCCCAGCAAGACTCAATCCAAATAAAGCATCTCCTAGACACATTGTGATTAACTTTGCCAAAGTTAAGTCAAAGGAAAAAATTCTGCATGCAGCCAGATGTACAAAAAGCATCACCTACAAAGGGAGAAATATCGGCATGACTGCAGATCTTTCAGCTGAAATGTTTCAAGCCCGAAGAAGATGGTCATTGACCTTCAGTCTCCTAAAACAAAACAACTTCCAGCCCAGGATCCTCTATCCAGCTAAACTGAATTTAATTTGTGATAGAGAAATCAAATACCTTAATCACATAAACATGTTGAAGAAATTTGCCATAACTAAACCAGCTCTCCAGGATATTCTCAGACCCTTCCTCCACAATCACCAGTGCAATGCTCTACCTCCAAAGTAAACTCATCCAGAAATTTTTGAACAAAACTCAACTTCCACAGTGGTGAAAGGATTAAAAATGTCCACTGGATATCTGAAAATCATGACACCTGAAACACAATCAGGCTTATTAAGTCTCTCAATTAATGTGAATGGTGTAAATTGTCCTCTAAAGAGGCTCAGGCTGGCTGACTGGATACATAAACTCAGACCAGATATCTGTTGTATACAAGATCTCACCTTACCTTAAAGGATAAAAATTGAGTCAGGGTGAAGAGATGGACTTATATAGTATAGGCAAATGGAAACCAGAAAAAAGTAGGGGTTGCAATTTTAGTAGCAGATACAATTGGCTTTAAACCAACAAAGATAAAGAAAGATAAGGAAGGTCACTACATATTTGCCAAGGGAAACACCCAACAGGAAGAGATTTCAATAATTAACATTTATGCACCCTACCAGAATGCTCCTCAATTCATAAAGCAGACCCTAATGGATGTGAACAACTTGGTATCTTCCTGCACTATAATAGTTGGAGATTTTAACACCTTTTTGACAGTTTTGGATAGATCCTCCAAGAAGAAAGTAAACAAAGAAATATTAGACTTAAACCTGACCCTACAGCAAATGGACTTTACAGACCTCTACAGAACATTTCACCCTAATAAAACTGAATATACATTCTTCTCATCAGGCCACAGGTCACCCTCCAAAACAGATCATCTTCTAGGACACAAGTCTAACCTCAGCAAATTTAAAAGTATAGAAATTATTCCTTGTATCTTCTTGGACCACCATGGAATAAAAGTTGAACTCAACAGCAACGGGAATCTTCATACTCAAACAAAGTCATGGAAGCTAAATAATCTTAGACTGACTGATAGCTGGGTCAAAGAAGAGATTAAGAAGGAAATCACTGGACAGCGCCTGTGGCTCAAAGGAATAGGGTGCCGGCTCCATATGCTGGAGGTCACGGGTTCAAACCCAGCCCCAGCCAAAAACTGTAAAAAAAAAAAAAAAAAAAAGAAAAAAGAAAGAAATCACCAAATTTTTGGAACAAAATGATAATGAAGACACAAATTATCAAAACCTGTGGGATACTGCAAAGGCAGTCCTAAGAGGGAAATTTATAGCATTGGAAGCCTTCATCAAGAAATCAGAAAGAGAGGAAGCCAACAACTTAATAGATCATCCCAAGCAACTGGAAAAGGAAGAACATTGCAACCCCAAACCCAGTAGAAGAAAAGAAATAATCAAAATTAGGGGAGAATTAAATGAAGTTAAAAAAAAAAGAATCATTCAGAAGATCAATGAAACAAAAAGTTTTGTTTTTTGAAAAGATTAACAAAATTGATAAACCTTTGACCAACCTAATCAGAAATAGAAAAGTAAAATCTCTAATACTTTCTATCAGAAATGATAAAGGAGAAATAACAACAGACACTTCAGAAATTCAAAAAAAATCCTCAATGATTACTACAAAAATCTCTATTCCCAGAAATATGAAAATCTGAAGGAAATGGAACAATACCTGGAAGCATGCCACCTTCCTAGACTCAACCAGAAAGAATTAGAAATAGAATTAAATAGACCTATATCAGCCACTGAAATAGCATCAACAATATGAAATCTCCCTAAAAAGAAAAGTCCAGGACCGGATGGCTTCACATCCAAATTCTATCAAATCTTTCAAGAGGAAATAGTACCTATATTATACAACCTTTTCCAAAGCATAGAAAAAGAAGGAATACTTCCCAACATGATCTATGAAGCAAATGTCACCCTGATCCCCAAATCAGGAAAGAAAGAAAATTATAGCCCAATATCATTAATGAATATCAATGCAAAAATATTCAATAAGATCTTAGCAAACAGAATTCAACAACACACCAAAAAAATTATACACCATGATCAAGTTGGTTTTATTCCAGGGTTACAGGGTTGGTTCAACATATACAAATCTATAGCTATAATACATCATATCAGTAAAATAAAAAAGAAAGACCATATGATTCTCTCAATTGATACCAGAAAAAGCCTTTGATAATATCCAGCATCCTTTAATTATCAGAACTAGATAAGAAAATAGGCATAGAAGGGACATTTCTTAAACTAATAGAGACCATCTACAGCGAACCCACAGCCAATATCATATTGAGTGGTGTAAAACTGAAAATATTTCTACTCAGATCAGGAACAAGGCAAGGATGCCCACTGTCTCCACTGTTATTCAACATAGTAATGGAAATCTTAGCCATCACAATCAGGCAAGAGAAGGTGATCAAGGGTATCCAAATAGGGTCAGAGGAGATCAAACTCTCACTCTTCACTGATGATATGATCCTATACCTGGAAAATCCCAGGGACTCAACTTCAAAATGCTTAGAAGTGATCAAGAAATACAGCAGCATCTCAGGATACAAAATCAACACTTACAAGTCAGTAGCTTTTATATACACCAACAATTGTCAAACTAAAAAAACAATCAAGGACTCTATTCCTTTTACAATAGTGCCAAAGAAGATGAAATATCTGAGAATTTACCTAACAAAGGATGTGAAAGATCTCTATAAAGAGAACTATGAAACTCTAAGAAAAGAAACAGCTGAAAATGCAAACAAATGGAAAAACATACCATGCTCATGGCTGGCAAGAATCAACATTGTTAAAATGTCCATACTACTGGGCAGCACCTGTGGCTCAAAGGTGCCCCATATGCCGGAGGTGGCAGGTTCAAACCCAGCCCCAGCCAAAAACTACAGAAAAAAAAAAAATGTCCATACTATCCAAAGAAATCTATAGATTTAATGCAATCCCTATTAAAGGACCATTGTCATACTTTAAAGAACTTGAAAAAATAGCACGTCATTTTATATGGAATCAGAAAAAACCTCAAATAGCAAATGCATTACTCAGAAATAAGAACAAATCAGGAGGTATCACATAACCAGACTTCAGGCTATATATAAGTCTATAGTGATCAAAACAGCATGGTACTGGCACAAAAACAGAGTGGTAGATTTATGGAAGAGACTATAGAACCAAGAGATGAACCCAGCTACTTATCGCCATTTGATCTTTGACAAGCCCATCAAAAATATTCAGTGGGGGAAAGACTCCTTGTTTAACAAATGGTGCTGGGTGAACTGGCTGGCCACCTGTAGAAGACTGAAACTGAATCCCCACCTTTTACCATTAATAAAAATTAATTCTCACTGTATAACAGATTTAAACTTAAGACATGAAACTATAAAAATTCTGGAAGAGAGTGCAGGGAAATCAGTTGAAGAAATTGGCCTGGGAGAATACTTCATAAGGAAGACCCCCACACACAATTGAAGCAACACCAAAAATGCATTACTGGGATCTGATCAAACTAAAAAGCTTTTGCACAGCCAAGAGCACAGTAAGCAAAGCAAACAGACAACCTTCAGAGAGGGAGAAGATTTTTGCAGGTTATGCTTCCAACAAAGGTCTGATAACTAGCATCTACAGAGAACTCAAACTAATCAATAAGAAAAGAATAAATAACCCCATTTCTATGTGGGCAAGAGACTTGAACAGAAACTTCTCTGATGAAGACAGGTGCATGGCCTACAAACACATGAAAAAATGCTCATCATCCTTAATCATCAGAGAAATGCAAATCAAAACCACTTTAAGATATCATCTAACTCCAGTAAGATTAGCCCACATCACAAAATCCCAAAACTACAGATGTTGGTGTGGATGTGGAGAGAAGGGAACACTTCTATACTGCTGGTGGGAATGCAAGCTAATATGACCTTTTTGGAAAGAAGTTTGAAGAACACTCAAGGAACTAAAAGACCTACCATTTGATCCTGCAATTCCTCTACTAGGTATATACTCAGGTGATCAAAAATTATTTTACAACAAAGACATTTTCTGGGTGGCACCTGTGGCTCAAAAGTATAGGGTGCTGGTCCCATATGCCAGAAGTGGTAGGTTCAAACCCAGCCCTGGTCAAAAACTGCAAAAAAAAACAAAAACTTAAAAAAAACGACATTTGCACCAGAATGTTTATTGCAGCCCAATTCATAATAGCCAAGACATGGAATCAGCCCAAGTGCCCATCAACCCATGAATGGATTAACATATTGTGGTATATGTACACCATGGAATACTATGCAGCCATAAAAAAGATGGAAACTTCACATCTTTTATGTTTACCTGGATGGAGCTGTAACATATTCTTCTTAGTAAAGTATCTCAAGAATGGGGGGGGAAGTATACAATGAACTCGATACTACTATGAAATTATTATCTAACCACCTACACACACATACGAATGGCAAAACATAACTATAGTCCAGAAAGTAGAAGGGAAGAGGACAGTGGCGAGGGAAGGGAGGATATGGGAGGAGGGAGGGTATTTGGGGACCTCACTTAATGTGCATGATGCGATGGTACATTTCAAAACTATTAAGAAATGAGTATAATTGTGATGGATATGTTACTTAGTTCAATGTAAACATTTCATATTGTTTATCAAAGCAGTGCCCTGAACCCCATAAATGCATCAATGTACAAAGTTATTATTTAATAAAAATAATTAATTAAAAAGAGAGAGAGAGAGAAATGAGGGCTTGAGCCTTCCCCACTGCTAAAGAGACACCTCTGATCATAGTCTCTGAGAGAAAATAAATCTGAGGCTGGAAGAAGTCTGACAGGCACTGGGCTCAGGTGCCCCTGGGGTTTCTTGAGTATATGTATTTTGTGTCCTTGAACAAGAAGGAGATTCCTCTAGGACACCCTTCTCCTGGTGAAAAGGACAGGACTCCCCATGCCAGCCAGGCAGGGCAGCTGTCCTGCTGTAAGACTCCTCTGCTATAACCTAATCTCAGACTGTGCCAGGCCAACAGCTTTTAGTCAGTTGGAGCTTAATCACCCAACAGATAGAGCAAGTGTATATTTAGGGTACAACAAAGCAGGGGCACCAAAAAACGTGGTACTATTTTAGGAAAGTGTGTAGTTGTCATGGAGGAAGTTAGAACTTTGTTGAATTTATTTTCACTTATTTTAGAATTTGGTATTGTTACATGTTTTGACTTACAGTAGAACCTCTGTAAGCTGACCACCCCAGGGACTGTAGCAAACTCGTCAACATACAGAGGTGGTCAACACAAGGAACTAGGTCTACTGAACTGACACATTCATGTGATGCATGTCTAGTATGTGACAATTAGGTCACCTTAAGGAGGTGGTCAGTGTAGGGAGGTTGTGCTATACATAGCGGGGCAGGTAGGGAGGGTGCACTGTACGTTTTCAGTATTAAAGGCCTCTAAATGCACTGCCTACCTCTGTTAGAATTCACATTTCTGAAGAGGCCTTGCTGTGCTCCCCTGCCATGGATAGAAGTAAGAATCGCAATTTAAGACTTCAACTAATACCCCAGTGCTGCTCAGGGAATCCACAATATGTTCTTTGTAGAGTTTGAAGTAATCTTCAGCTTTTAACGTCTGGCATTTAAAAGACACTCAACAAGAGTTCTGAGTTTAGCTGCTGCCCAGTAAGTAGTCCAGTAGCCTTCATCCATGTCAGGGGTTGGCAAAATCTTCCTGGGAAGACCAGACAGTGAATGTTTTCAGCTTCACAGGCTGCACAGCCTCTCTGACGGATGACTCACCGGCGCTGGCCGAGTGCAAGGGAGGAACACACGGTGCACGCACTCAGGAGTGTGGCTGTGTGCCCATAAAGCTTTATTTCTAGATAGGGAGACTTGAATTTCATATCATTTCACATTTCCCCCCAACCACTTACAAATGAAAGAAGACTGACTTAGATCACGCCATGTGAGGACGAGCAGGCTGGCTTTGCCACCCTTGCTCCATGTTGCAACTGGTTCTTCCCTTCCAAGAACAGTTACCACATTTTTCACTTTTTTTTTTTTTTTGAGACAAGTCTCACTCTGCTGCCCAGCTAGAGTGCAATAACATCATCATAGTTTATAGCAACCTCAAACTTCTGGGCTTAAGTGATCCTCCTGCCTCAGCCTCTTAAGTTGTGGGACTATAGGCACCTGCCACCATGCTCAGCTAAATTTTTGTATTTTTTTTTAGAGACAGGATCTCACTCTTGCTCAGGGTGGTCTGGAACTCCTAGCCTTGGCCTCCCAGAGTGCTAGATGTATAGGCATGAGCCACCACGCTGGGGTTTCTTTTCACTCTTAAAAAATGGAAATTAAATAACAGTTGTGTCTTCATTGTTAGAACCCGGGAGACAGTCCAGGGCCCAGAATGCCACTGTTCACTTATTAGAACTAACTTAATGGAACTAACTAACCCCACATTTACACAAACATCACTTTGATGGGGGTCCTCAGGCCCCTGGGACCTTGGAAGCAGTTTGTGGAGGACAGAAGAGCCTTGCCCTTCCGATTTCCCAGTGAATGTGTCCAAATGCGAGCACAGAGTTTCAAAGCCTGGCTTCTCTGCTTCTGAAGGGTGTGGTGTTAGACCAGCCCTCAGTTCCTCCAGGCCTCACCACGCTGACACTCTCAGCCTGTTGCGAGGGTTTGGTGAGGTGAGGCCCACACCATTCCTGGTGTGTGATACAAGCTCAGCAAACACAGCAAAGATCATCATAGGTAACCACAGCACACCCTGCACCCTTGGCTCCTGGGTGTCTCTGGCACCTGGAGAATGACAGTAGCAGCAAAGAGCTCCCAGATAGGAGGACTTAAGGACACCTCCACCCAAGGCAGACAGGGAGTTTGAGTGTTGAAAGTGTTTTTTCGTCTCCACACGGTTGGTAGCAGGTTCTCAGCTCCTGAGTAGAGTGTGCACAACACCAGTCCAACCAGCCAACTCTTACCCATCAGTCCCTGCAAAGTCCCTGCCTCTCCCCAGCCACAGGAAAGAGAAAAGTTGGGGAGGAAAATCTGTCCCAGCTGCGCCCTTCTTCTGGCGGCTGCTGTCATGTCTGCAGGCTGGCTTCCATGTGCCGTCTCCCCAGGGCGTGCCCATGTTTACACGCTTGCCAGCATTCATTTATTAGCAGACACATACAGAGAAATGAGCCCATGTCACTCCATAGCGGTCACATCTACTAGAGTGAGTAGTGGCATGCCTCTTCAGGACAGCTTTCCCATCACTGCCCTCACATTTTCCTGCTGCTTAACATTAGGTTGCTTTTTTCGAAGTGATAACCATCTTTGTGCCCATAGGCCTTTTGTTCTGCTGAATTATTTCCTTGTATTTCCTTCGGATAGATTCTAAGGAAAGGCCAGAGACAGTACCACACTCAAATCAGGCAAGAAGTGTCCCTTTGGTCCTCTTCTAACTATGTCTCTCCCTCCTGAGGAGCAGTCCCCAGGCCAAAGGAATGTTCCACTGACAGCCTAGATCGTTCTCAGGGTACCTGAGAGCTCCAGAAGGCCTGGCCTACCCAATGGCCCCATGCTCATCTCGAGGACCTGCACAGCCCAGCTCCCTGCACTTCTCCTCCTGAGGTCCAATTGGGCCACCAGTGGACACAGAGCTGGACCTGGAGAGTGGTCAATGGGCAGTGGGGCAGTGAGAGAGTTTGGGTGGGGGGCTAAGGTGCCCACACTCAGTCACTAAGCTGCTCCCAATGCCAGGAAGACTAAGAAAAAGCAGGTCTGGGACCAGCGACTAACTCTCCCATGCGACAAAAACCAACAGGTGGCTTTGAGGCATCTAAGAATTTTAAACTTGAATCTTGGTGGTCATGAAGGTATGTTTGTCCAAGGCAGGAGGGCAGAACATATTTTCATTTAACAGTTTGCAACCTGATTGATAACTTGAAACTATTTAGACATATGATATGTGAGTCTCCATTTACACCCTTGTCTGGAACCTTGCAAATTATTGAAAGATCTGAGTTAAAGGTTTCTGTGGTTTCTTGCTACAACTATCTTGCTGTGTGGTTTGTCTGAATAGCTGCTCTGGTTTACAGTTCATGAATGTACCAGCTGCATCCTGTTCTTGGGTGCTGGAGAGTATAGCTGTGGCCAACTCAGGAGGTATGAAGCAGTCGGCACCATTGTTTGATTCTGCAAAAGTAGAAACAAAAGCTACCTTTGTTGCTCCCTTATTATGGGCTGGTACTATGATAAGCCCTTTGCTGGTATTTTCTCACTCCTCCCAGGAACCCTTGATGTGTATATATATTAAAAATTAGGATTCCTTGGGTGGTGCCTGTGGCTCAAAGGAGTAGGGCACAGGCCCCATATGCCGGAGGTGGTGGATTCAAACCCAGCCTCGGCCAAAAAAACCCTGCAAAATAAATAAATAAATAAATAAAAGGCTGCTTTAAAAAAATGGGATTCCTGTTTTAGAGATGAAAACATTGAGCTTGGAGGAATGAAGAGATTTGCCCAACATTGCAGTTAGTAATCAGTTGCAGTTTAGATTAGAAACCAGGTATGTTTTACTCCAAATACGTGATTTTTAGCTATATTATATGTGTCTTGAGTGTGTCTATTTCCTAAATGTATTTCCTTTTTGATGATTTTTTTTTGTTATTTTTGTTGCAGTTTGGCTGGGGTTGGGTTCAAACCCACCACCCTCGGTATATGGAGCCAGCACCCTACTCACTGATCCACAGGTGCCGCCCAATTATTTATTTATTTATTTATTTATTTTAAACCTTCAATTTCAGAATGATTTTAGATGTATAGAAGAGTTGCAAAGACGATACCCAGAATTCCCATCTACATCTGCCCTTCACCCAGCACTGCCTGCTATTAAGGGATCTTATGCCATCATGGTGAACTTTTTATAACTAGGGAATTAATATTGGTATAATACTATTATCTAAAGCACAGATTTTATTTGGATTTTTGTGAATAAATTTTTTAGAGCCTTTTCTCTTTAATATTAAGAATTTTACCTTCCTCTTAAAAGTATGAATGAGTTCTTTATACTTTTATTTTACTTTACCCAACACACAAGTTTGTCTCATCACATGTATTTCCCCAAATCTGCTGTTAAATGCATCCTGTCACCTGACCTTACCATCTCCACTCTTCCCCTTTTCAAGTGTCCTGGAAGACCCAAAGTGTCCTGTGGTCAAATTCCTATGCACTCACTCCCCTTCATTAGACACACCCTCTGCCCTCAGCAACAGCATTGCTGCTACCAAGTTCTTCCTGGAAGACAGGACCTGGCCTGAGGCTCTCTCCAGAGCTGCTCTTTCTCTTCCCTACAGGACGCCTGGGCTCTGGAGTTGGGTGGATGTCTGCTTCAGCCTCTGAAGATATCTCTGAGCCAGTCCTCCCCCACTCTGATGTCTAAACGCACCTCACCAAGGTTGAATTCAGTTGCCTCTGGTGCCTACACAGTAGCCTCTTGTCTACTTCCTTTCCTACTACTCAGAGATGACAGCCTGGCCTAGGACCTTACAGGAATTTAGAAACCAATAGAACTCTGTCAACATCTCACAAAACCAGTGCAAAAGGTGGAAATAGCCCAAATATCCATCAATGGAAAGTAAATAAACAAATTGTCATAGAACACTGTTCAGCCACTGTATTCGTTTTCTACACAAGCCACATCAAAATAACTCACAAACTTAATGACAGAAATTTGTTTCCTCACAGTTCTGGATGCTGGAAGACGAAGGTGCTGGCAGTTTTCTTTTCTCTGAGGCTTCTTTTTGGCTTCTCTCTGGTCTTCACGTGGTTTTCCCTGTAAGGGTGCCCAGGTCCCGTCTTACAAGGACACCAGTCAGGTTACTTTAGGGCCCACTCATATGACCATATTTTACATTTATTACCTCTTTAAAGGCTCATCCCCCAATACAGTCACATTTTGAGGTATTAGTGGTTAGACTTCAACCTGAATTGTGAGGAGACACAATTCAGCTTGTAACAGCCAAAAAAAGGAAGGGGATGAAGGGCTGCTGTGCTGGTGTGATGTGGACAAGCCCCGGAAACGCTGCGTGGAGGCAGCCAGACATGGCACATCGCACAGTGCGGGATTTCGTTTATGCAAAGTGTGTGGTACAGGCAGATCCATAGAGATCAGAGGCACACTGGTGACACTGGTGGTACCCAGGGACTGAGGAGAAGGGAAGAAAGAATGGGGGTGGGGGACAGCTGCTTAATGCATGTGAGTTTTTCTTTTTTGGGATGTCTTGAAACTAGCTAAAGTTTGGTGGTTGTATGACATTATGAATATATTGAATTATACATTTTAAAATAGTTCATTTTATGTATGCTAATTTTACCTCAATAACAAACACACACCCTTCTCCATTTCCCAGCACTGTCCTCCTCTGGTCACTGTGGGAGAGCCCCTTCTTCACCTCTGTGCTGGACCCTTCCTCTCACTCCACTGACCTTGCTCAGTCATTTATCCTCCCTAAAACTCAGGCACTCCTGCTCTTTCTCTCTCCTGCACCTACGAATTCCCATTCTTCTCCCTATTACAATGTCAGCATTGTCATTTCTTCTTCATTAAGAACATTCCCCCCCTGCACTCCACACTCCCTCTGTTCTTGCCCTATCTCTCTGTTCATTCCTAGGAAGATTCCTGAAGAAACTGTCCCCTTCCTCTCCTCCATTTACCCCTGAACGAACAGAGACATTCTGCCTGTAAGCTCCATTCCTCCACAACAGCTCCTTCCACCAGATAATTCCTAGCACCCTCCAGGTCACAGGCCGGCTTTTCCTTCCTCTGAGAAGCCTTCACTGGCCTTCCATGTCTAGAATAAGTTCTGTGTGCTCCCATAGTACCCCAGGTTTACATTGGCTGGGGTATCTGCCATCCTCTGCTGTGATCAGCTGTGCAATGCCCATCTCCTCTGCAAGATGACCAATCACAGAAGGGACATACCTGCATTTGAAAAACAGAGAATGCAAAGTAATCGATAAGAAAAGAGCAAACAACCCCATTTCTTTGTGGGCAAAAGACTTAAACAGAAACTTCTGTGAAGATGATGGATGACTGGCCATCAAACACATGGGAAAAATGCTCATCATCTTTAATCATCAGAAAAATGCAAATCAAAACCACTCTGACCCATCCTCCCCCTTCCCGGTAGTCTAGGGCTCCATTTGGATTGTAGCTTTCTTAAGATAGCTAACAATTAGTTTCATAATAGTGTTGAGTACATTGGACATAGCACTTTCAAATACGATATTTTATTTGATGCAAAGCAGGGTTAGAATGAGACATGGTTAATGATTTACAGTTCTAACCAAACATGTTCTTAATTTTTCAGAGCCCCCAATTCCTTTCTTTTTCATTTTCCTTACCTTTTAGTCCTCTATGTAATACTGTTTTCACTCATTCATTAATTTACTTATTCCTTTATTTCATCTTTTGACGTTTTGGTGAATAACGTTACTCTGCCTTAAAATGTGGCACACCGTGCTCCTCTTCTCTTTTCACTCCCTGGACTGATAAGAGGTTGGTGCAGAAACTGCTTCCTGTTCTCACTTCTTTGCTGTGCACGCCTGAGCTTTTGTTGTCATACATGAGAGGACTGAGTCTGCTCAGGGCCTCTGAGGCCATTGAGACTCATGATCCAATGCAGGCTTTCTCGCTGTGGACCTTAGTCACTTCCCTCTCCCCTTGATGGTTTGCATCAGATCAACCTTTGCTCAAAATGCAGCAATGACATAGAATTCTTAATTTGGGAGAGGAAAGCAGGGAGAAAGCAAGATAGTGCCACTGAATCCCCTACTGAATTCTTATAATACTTGCTAAAAACTCTGTTTTTAGAAGTTTAGGGCACTTGTCCAAATAGTGATGTATGGGGTAGAAAAACACCATTAGATATTAATTGATGTTGCCCAATGGCTTCTTATACATATCTTGTGAAGTCTTCTCCATACCCAGGAAATTATGGCCATCCACAGTTATAACTCAGGGGATAGATAACACCGTTGAATGCTCTTGCTTACTTTTCCAGCCTTCTCCTCAACCACTTTCTACCTCCTCACAATCTAATTTCCAGTGAGACTGATTACACATATTCTCCTACTTGCAAGGTCTTGATATTTGCAACACCGTCAACGAGGGCCACCTCTCACTCCCAGGTCCTTCATCCTCACCTCAATCATTCTTATTCATTTTCCTGATCAGATAGTACTTTGTAGATCTCACCTTGTCCAAATGCTCAAACTGAACTAATTGGTCTTTCTTTGCATCTGTTTTTTATTTTTTATTTTTGGTCCTACAGAACTCTCCTTAATGTTGATCTGAGAGCTTCACTCTCTCCATGGAGTTCTTGGTGGAGAGAACTACATCTGGTCCCAGAAATCGAGTGATGGAGTATCAGAAAATCTTAGTGCTTACAAAACTCGTGATTATACAGATTCACTTTAAATCCAGATGTCCGAACTTGAGTACCAGCTTCTATCAGACTAAAATAGAAATACACGCGTCTGTGTGTATGAACAGCTAAATATTCTCTCAGATCTCTTCTAGATTTGTACTGGAATGGGTCCCATAATCTAAGTATTGTCATAAATATTCCTGGAAACAGCACTAAAAATTCACATACTTAGAAATTCAGTAAGTGCAGTTTACTCATCCCACTCTGGTATCCTTAGAAAGAGAAGAGAAACTTGAAAGGAGTGAGCCTCTTGGGATGGAAGGAAGTTTTGGCTTGCTTAGCAATGTGACTCACAAGTAGAGTTAAGCTTTCCAAAGTGCACCTGTGACTTAACTAGATATGACGTCAGGACTTAAGGGAGAGAAATGGAAGCAGACAATTCAATCTCCCATCAGATATTTAATAAAATATAATTTTCAAACAGAAGACAGAGCTTAGCACCTATAGCTCAGCAGGGAGAGTGTCAGCAACATAGACTGGAGCTGGCAGGTTACAACCCAGCCCAGGCCTGGCAAACAACAATGACAATTACAATATTTGCAACAACAGGTGTTGCAAATATCAACAACAACAAATAGCCAGGCGTTGTGGCGGGCGCCTGTAGTCCCAGCTACTTGGGAGGCTGAGACACGAGAATCGCTTATGCCCAAGAGTTCGAGGTTGCTGTGAGATGTGACGCCAAGACACTCTACCAAGGGTGATGTAATGAGATTCTGTCTCCAAAAAACCAAAAAACAAAAAGCAACAACAACAAAAAAAACAGACGTGAAGTGCAGGCAGAATTTCAAAGTATAAAACAATGGAAGTCAGTATTTTCCAAATCACAGGTTTGGCTATAAATGAAAGTGCAAGGTTGATAATCCCCCTATTTAGTGAATAGGGTATGTATGGAGTGAATGACATACATTTATGCCTGTTGGAGGGGCATTCCATTGTGAAGATTTCAGGGAAATAACCAGGCAGTGAATTACGGGGCACATGCTGGTACTGTGTTCTCTCAGTTGCTTATAACCACATTGAATTTGTGAGACATGAGTCACCCTACACTAGAGTTGATCATCAAAAGACCCCATACCACAACAGCAATGGCAGATGGGGCCTGCTTCCAAGGGAGCAAGTGTTCCATCAAGGGCATGGAATGTTCAAACTACAATATGTTAAAATGTTTCATCAGCTGTAGAAATTAAGTCTCAACCCAGATGGCTAGGAATTGGGGTAAGCCATTAGTTTCTATTTTGTGGTTGGCTGTGGCTAGCATGGAAATCCCCTTTTTGCTTCAAAACCGTTATTCAAAGTCCTTCTGAAATGCATTAAAATAACTCTGCTGCCTTTGAAGCTTGTGGATTTAACACAGAGCACTGTCAATGCAGAAGCTTGGGTCTTCTTATCCTTGAATTTATGCTGGAATCTGTGTTGTTTATGAATCTTCTAATATTTATGATTTCTTGCTTTCTCCTGTTGCTTTCCTTAAAAGTAGAATACGAAAAATACTCCCATTACTTGAAGGACCCAGCAAATTCATTTCAGTTATTGAGATTTTACAGTATTATACTCACATGGTGAAAATATTGTCTTTTTTGAGATACTTTCAAATATTATATAGCTCAGGATGGTGGGGTTACTTTTTAAAATTTCACTGTTTTATTATTAACCCTCCAACTTGCAGTTATTGTAAACCATCATTAGTTGTAGGTGGATAACTTCCCTATATCTTCTTCCTCAAAGGAGGCTATGCTTATAAAGGAAAAGATTTCTTTTATTTTTAAAATTTCAATAGATTTGGGGTTTTTAAGTTCTTTTTATTACAGAGATGAGTTGAAGAATTCTGAAGTCAAGGCTTTTAGTGTAGCTATCACCAACACAGTGTACATTGTACCTGATGGGTAAATCTTTATCCCCTACTCATCTCCCTACCTCCCCTCTTCCTAGTTTCCATGTTCATCCCAGCTCTTTATGACCTATATACTCATCCTTTAGCTTCCACTTGTGAATGGAACATGTGACATTTGTTTTCCCATTCCCAAGTTACTTCGCTTAAGATAATGGTCTCCAGCACCAACCAAATTGCTGCAAAAAATATTATTTCATTCCTTTTTATGGCTGAGTAGTACTCCATGCAGTTTGTGTGTATGTATATTTTTTTAAAAATCTAATTGTCAATTGGTAGGCACGTAGGTTGGTTCCACATCTTTGAGATTGTGAATTGTCTTGCAATAAACATTTAGGTACAAGTGTCTTTTTGATATAATGACTTCTTTTCTTTTGGGTACATACCCACAAAAGGGACTGCTAGATTGAATAGTAGGTCTACTTTTGGTTCTTTGAGGAATTCATACTGTTTTTTTAGAGCTTGTACTAATTTACATCCCCACCAATGGCACATAAGTTCTCTCGTTTCACTGTATCACAAATTCTATGATCAGATATTTTATGAAACTTCAGCTTTTAGAAATGTTATCTGATGTACCATCTCCCTTCTCTTTGATCCTCAGGCTTGAGCAGAAACAACCTATCTTACTGTACTTTATGTATTTCCCAGTAGTGAAAGTGGAAGGAGAAGATGTTTGCTTAAAAAATGAACCATGTCCATCTACCTTATTGGCTTCTAAACTTCTAATAATTAAATTATCATTATAGGTTATTATTTAACTTGTTTCCATGCTGTACATTTAGTACTGAACAGAGGCTTAACTGGGAGTGCCCATCCAGAAATGTCCCCCTCGGGTAGTGCTGAGCTTTTAAAAACTTCCTACCAGACAATATCTGCCCTGAGTTCTGTTTTCACAAGGCCAATTCTCTGGGCTGGTTAAAGATGGTTAAAAAATGAAACAAAATAAAACTGGGAGACACCTAGCTAGAATTTTAATAGAGACTGATGTGTGAAGGTTTTACCAGGGCCTGGTATAATTCATTTTAGCCACAAACTTTCTGAATAACTCAAAAGCAGCAATTATGAATTAAGAAATCAAAGGTGGTCTTGGATCAGAGAAGTGTGACGGCAGTAGAACTCTACAGTGCCCACTATTCCGTGTCTCTATGTTTTTGACTTTTTCAACTTTACCTATGATCATTTCTGTGACGAAACTTCTAGAACAAAAAATGTATACCCCCCCAATAAAAACCTCTCCCAAATGAGGATAACATCATTCTTTACACTATGAAGTTAAAAATTAAAAGTTGGCTTTCTGATTTGAAGTCTCCCCATTCTGTTTTTGTGGAATCACATCCACAGTGTGACTTTGGTGGGAAAAGGTACCCGACCTGAGGCTGAAGCACAGTAGTTCAGAAAGGGCTGTGGTGGTTGAAGAACTTATCTGGAAGCATGCCTCACCATGGGGGGAAATGGAGGGAGGAGCTCTATAAAAAGAAAAAGGAAAAGCAAAAAGGCTTTTTGGAAATTTCCCAAGAAAGCACCACAGGCAGGTGATGACCTCCCTTTCCAATTTGAACACCACAAGCAAAGACAGATGATTCACCATGAAATAACTGTCCTCCTGCACAAGAGTCCCCCAGGGAGAGGAATTCCTAGGATCATGGTTAAAGCATGGGGCAAGTGCCAAGACCAGGTTTATTGAATACCTGGATGATTCTTCTCTCCCTCTTTGCTTTATTGGCTCCCACTTATCCATCAGGGCTCTGTTTTCTTCCAGAAGCCATTACTGATCCTCGGGACAATGTTAGATGTTTGGTCAGGGTGTTCTTGTGGCATCCTGAGAGCTCACATCTATCACAATCTATCATATCACCTTTTACTCTGCATGTGATTTTGTCTCCATCAACAGATAGCGTGCTCCTTGGTCGTCTTTACCATTTATCTCCATCAAAGATCAAAGTGCATGCCACATGATAGATGCTTAATAAATGCATAGCGGAACCAAACATTTCAACAAAATGAGGTCATTCTAAGTCAAGGCCAGCACTCAGATTTTGTCTCACATGCCCGCACCAATTGACAGTGGTTGCCCACAGGGGTGGGCTGAGGATGTTGAGGTTGCAGTGGCACTCAGTGGTAAACAGCACCTGCATCAGACACTGATGATGAGACGCTGTCTCTGCTCTGAAACCTGTCCTTTGAATTTTTTCTTGCTGTTTTGAATTCTATGATGTAATATTTTATTGTTTATGCTGAATTCAAAGCCTATACTGGAATTGACATTCAGAAAACTGTGAAAGCAAAACAAAACAAAGAACAACAAATAAAACTAATTTTTTAAGAGGATAGCTTTGAGGATAACTTTCATTTAGCATAGTGTAGTTTGTAATAATTCTGTCAACTTTCAGCTAAAAACTTATGAAGTCTCTCTCTGTTACACACACACACACATTCTCTCTCTCTCAACATTGATAGCAATATTTAAAAGTAAAGAGAAAACCACAGGCCCAACTCATATGGATTTGAGTAGCTTTGATGGGTTTGACAGTTACTAAACCAGAAAAAAAAAAAAAAAGGTCTGAAGTGGCTTTGGCTCACGTCCAGTCTTTGACTCCTGACAAATAATGTTGACTTCTCAACTGGTCAGAATCCGGCCCTGTTCTTCCCTCACTTCTCATGGCACTGGAGATCTTTTCTTTTCCTGTCTATTCAAAGATTTCACATCTAACTAGGTAGCACAATAGAAAGGAAAAAGTATCATTACTATAATTCCTGGGATTTGCACCGGAAAGACAGAAGGGCCTAAGAAGCAGGGCCTCTGAGGAATGCAGTATTTTCTGTAACACACAAGTCCTCCGCTCTGTACCTGGCCTTCTTGCAGGGTGGCAAACTCAATGATCAGATCAGGAGTTGCTCCCATTTCATGCTAACATGTGACAGAGACTTTTATATGTTCATAAAACATATCTGTTTTAGATGTCCATAAACCTTGTTTTCTTTTTATCCTAGGGGAAAATGTAGACTGTTTTTTTTTCCTGCCTCTTAAAGTTAGGAGCAGCCCAGGACTGCATTTCAGTCAATGGAAAGGAGGCAAAAGTGATGTGAGCTGCTCAAAGGCTTCACTTGAACACGTTCTGCAATATTTACTGCCTCTCCTGTGTTCCCTTGTTTGCTGCACAAATGTAGAAGATCTAATGAAGGATTCAAGACCTAGAAAATTAGGCAACCACTAAAAGGAAAGAGCCATGTTATCTAACACCTGGGCCGTGGACCAGCACTGGCCTCCCATCAGATCAGTGGGGGCATCATAGGAGCATGCAGCCTACTGTACACTGTGCATTTGAAGGATCTAGATGCTGTGCTGCTTATGAGAATCTAAGGCCTAATGACCTGAGGTGGAGCTGAGGTGGTGATGTTAGCACTGGGGAGTGGCTGCAAATGCTGATTATCATTAGCACGGAGGTTTGACTGTGCAGAACATAATAAATTAATAGCTGGCAGACTCATATCAAAACCATCTCTCCTCTTCTTGGCCCATAGAACAGTTAGGTCTTATGAAACTTCTTGGTGCCAGACAGGTTGGGGACCACTGTCCTAGCAGACTGTGCAGTAGACACTTGCAGAACTTCATTGGACTGTTATGTAAATGAAAAGGAAATCGTTATTAGGTTAAGTAAGTGAAATTTAGTGATTCATTCTAACAATTAGTTTCTACCAAGCTAGATAATTTAGGTTAGCCACCAGCGACTAAGGAGGGATTCGGGAATGTATATACTGAAAGGTGGG
This sequence comes from Galagoides demidoff, assembly GCA_963574575.1. NCBI lineage: Eukaryota > Metazoa > Chordata > Mammalia > Primates > Galagidae > Galagoides > Galagoides demidoff. Next base: position 20,252 of record CAUYQV010022265.1, read on the forward strand.
ATTCTAGTTTTCTATTGCTTGATCAATTGTGTATTATTCCAAATCTTCGGGGTTTATAGCAACACTCATTTATGATTTTGTGGGTCAGGAATTCAGAAAGGTATTGATTAAATGATTCTTTTCCACTTGGCATCAATCAGGGTCCATCAGAGCTATTTATTTATCTGAAGGGTGAAAAGAGAAGAAATTGAAAAATTGAATTAAAAAAGGTGGGTAATTGCATAATTAAGGGAAACTCCCAGAAAGATAAAAAGAAGACCCAAAATATAATAGCAGATTAATACCCACATTAGTTACATTAAATACTAGAAATGCTAATGAAGAATATCTAATTACTTCAGAGGATGCACACGAACAGTTTCTATTATCTTCTTTTAAGCCTAATTTAACAGAATTCATTTCTGAGAACTTCAAAGCAAATTATCTCTGATTTTCAAGAATTTCTGCTCTTAAAAGTATTCTCTCCATTCCCCTCCCTCCCCAAACCTCAAATAATCTGACTTTATCTATCATTTGTTCCTTTATCATTTCCTTGTAGACTGTAAATAGTCACATGTTGTCAATCACTTGAATATCTGGTCTTCTCAGTGGTGACACAATATTCTTTATCTCCTTGTGCCCTCTCTGATGGTAAAATGATAGAACGAATCTATTATTCGGTTACAGAAAGGAGTTGATTTGAAAAATAATTATGTCTGGGAGTAGACAAAATAATCAGGTGTGCTCGAGGTACTCTCACTTTCCACCATTGAAATAAAAGACATAGCTGACCAAGTTGTCCAAATTAACACAGTTCTGTCATGTTACTAATAAAGCTATAATAAACCCCCCCAATCCAAAGTTTCACTTTCCATGGTTTCAGGTGCTGACAATCAACTACAGACTGAAAATATTAAACATAAAAGCACAAAGTAAACAATTTACAAGTTTTACATTGCACACGGTTCTGAGCTGTGCGACAGACTCTCAAGATGTCCTCCTCCAGAAACCATCCCTTTGCGTGCTGCCTCCAATGCTGTATGTGTCCCTGACCATGAGTCACTTAGTAGCCTTCTCCGTTATCAGATTGACTGTCTCAGTGTCACAGAGCTTGCGTTCAAGTAACCTTAATAAATTGCAAACCTTGTTGCCCCCCAGATGCAAGAACAGTGATGCTGGTGATTCAGATATGCCAAAGAGAAAGTGCTTGCTTTCAGTGAAAAGTTGAAAGCTCTCCTCTTAATAAGAAAAAGAAAAATCTTATGCTGATGTTGCTAAGATCAACAGAATGAATCCCTTGTGAAATTGCTAAGAAGGAAAAAGAAATTTGTGCTAGTTTTGCTTTCTTACCCCAAACTGCAGAAGTTATGACCACAGTGCATGATAAGTGCTTTATTAAGGTAAAAAAGGCATAAAATTTCTGGGTAGAAGACAAGAACAGGAACATGTTTTGATTAATGGCCATCAGGGTTTGGTATTACCTGAGGTTCCAGGACCACTGTGGGTTTAGAGGATAAGGTGTCAACTTCTATAATTTGACTGTGGATAACTACCGTCTTGGCATTGAAATGAAAGTTAATAACAAATAAACACAATAGCTACCTCGATATGGATAATCACTTCATAGATTGCTCTTGTGCTTGGCTGATTCCCCTATTTTGTTTCACTTTGGAACACTTTAAACACTGATAATGCTATTTGTCTCTTGAATGCTACTAAAAAATAAATACTTGAAGGATGGTGGGAATGGATCCTTCATTTAGCAGTTAAGTACATATACTCTTATAATGTTTTCCAACTGTTTTTAAAATGCTTTTATTTTTCCAAGTAAGCCCTTAACTGGCAGAGATTTTTGTGAATTCTTAACATTTATCACAATTCTGGATAATCAATAACTCATTGCTGGATAACTGTAATAAAACAGCAAGAATCATTTTTAGTCCAAGGTTTTACAAAAATATACCTGGAGTGAGTGACATTATAGATTTGGGTTTGGGTATGTCTCTGTATTTCATTTTTCCATTCTATTTTTTATTCTCAACAAGACAATATGATTTAAGGCTGAAGATGGGATTGTTGAGCCTGAGTACACACATCGGCTCCACCGTTTCCCAGAAGTGCAACCTCCTGTACTTTTGTTTTCTCACCTTTAAAACGGAAATAACAATATTATCTATTTTACCACCTACACTTTAACTGACAGATTAATACATGTGAAGAATTTAGAAGTGTTCCCACCATATAAGTGATTTCAATGAGCAGAATCAGGACACCCCCTGCCAAAGATCACTGGAACCTCAAAATATGTTAATTTACACGGCAAAAGGGACTTTGCAGATAGGATTAAGGTAAGCATCTTCTGATGGAGAGATTTTCCTGGATTGTCCAGATAGGCCAATGTAATCACAAGCATCCTTATAGGTGAAAGAGATTGATGGGAGAATCAGGAACAGAGAATGAGCCATTGCCAAGGAGACAGAAGTTGCAGAGAGGAAGGATCACTAGCCAAGGGACATAGGCAGCATCTAGAAGTGGGAAAAGGCAAGACAACAGATTTTCCCTTAGAACCCCAAGACGGAATGCTGTTCCGCTAACTCCTTGATTTTAGCTCAGTGAGATCCACTCTAGACTTCTGGCCTCCAGAACTGAATATGTGCTCCTTTAAAGCACTGAATCCTTTATAGCAGCAAGAGAAATCTAATACAGGACTCAATAAATGTTTCTGTTATTGGTATTTACAAGCACAAGTAATTGAGAAAGTCTACCCAAGTTAAGACGAACGTATAAAACTAAGGCAAACAGATTTTAAAGTGCATGGTTTAACCAGACTTAGCTCTGAACAGTGTAGCATCTTGTATCTAGGCAAAAAAGAGGACAAGAATTATAATAAACATTTCCAGATCCTTGCTTTACTTTAAAAAACATAAGTGTTTTTGAAAAAAATAAATCAAGCATGTAAAGTTCCCTGAGTTCCCCACTTTTAAGCAGAAAATGGCTATTAGTGAGCTTGTGGTTATGCTGTTTGAATGTTTTTTCCCTCTTGCTAAGAACCTTCTTGTTCCCACGAGAACCCAGAGGTACCCAAGTCACATGGCCTTTTTCCTGTAATATTTTTGTCCTGTACAAACAATAGGATGCCAATTATCTAGCCTTAACATGACAAACAATAAGAAACTATACCAATTTTTATTCTGTTGATCTGATCATATAAAATTAGCAGTTTTGAGGAAACACATGCCTAAAAATCATTCAATTTATCATCTCTTTTCAGAGGCTTCATTTTTGCATCAGCCTAAGCACTGAAGAAATCAACCCTTTCCTCTTGAATAGGCAATGCTGTATCAGCTACTTCAGGAAATTCTATTTTCCCTCCACTCTCCTTACATCTCTATATTCATATAAATTATTATTTTTTTACACAGCCCAAAACTGGCACATGTGATGCAAGGGCTTCAATGTGGTTTGGCCAATGAATCTTAAGACACTTTCTTAGCCCTCAAAGAAGAAATAACATTGGCATATCTTTTACTTGTGCTGTAGTAGATACAGGTGCCATGCCACACAATCTATGATAGAGAAAATGAAAGATAGCTGATGGACATGTCCCCTCAATGCCTGGTTATAATTTTTAAATTTTGAATTAATATGAAAGTACAGAGGATTATGTTACAATGTTTGTGTTTGTTAGGTCAAGTTCAAGTAGTAGTTGAGCCCTTCACCAAGGGGGTGTGCTGTATACACCTTTATCGTGCCTGTTAGATAAGAGCCCACCAATCCCTCTCCCTCCTCCATTTCCACTTTTTCTCCTCTTCACCACTTAATTTAATTTTGGTTCTCTCTTGTGTGGGTGTATTTGTTTATCTAGTGGTTTCATGTTGGTTTTGTATGCATTGGATATTTGCTTTCCCACTCTTGTGATACATTACTAAGAAGGTGCTTCAACTAGCTGTTGGGGTCCCTTCATGGTCACCACTTGTCAGGGCCCAGGACTGGTCAGGGCTCTGGCCCCCTACTTATCTAGCTGTGTTCTGGACACAGAACACTATGCTGTTATCTCGCTCAGGAACAATTGCTCTTAGATACCTGAGTGCTATTTGCTCAGGGAGAGAGAGAGAAAGATATAGTCTCTGAGGGAGTAAAGCAGTCTGAGAAGAATAGATCTTGGCAATCTTTAGCAGAACTTGGTAATCTTCAGCAGTGAGATGCCGTGCTGGCATTCTGCAAGCAGGAGACAGAGTCAGAGTTAGTGATCTGTGATAAGAATCTCATGACTCTTAACACCACAAGTGTAGAGACTACCAATTTATCAATGCTCTTGAGCTCTCACCCTTGTTAGGAGAGCTAAATCCCTCCCTATGCCCTTTTCGTTAAGGTGTTCCATTATTGAGCTATACAGGTGTTACTTTAACTCTCACTCCTCCTAGCCATAGGCTATACAGGCTGCTACATCTATCCAGTGTACAAAGGATGTAAAGTCTCCATCTTTTTATGGCTGAATAGTATTCCATGGTATCCATATAATGCAGTTTGCTAATACCTTCATGAGCACTTGGATTGAATCACATCTTGGTGATTATGAATTGAGCTGCAATGACCATTCCAGTGCAAATGTCCTTATGGTAAAATGATTTTTTTCCTTCTGGGTAGGTACCCGATCATGGGATTGTGGGGTCACATGGAAGGTCTACTTTCAGCTCTTTAAATGCTCATCATCCCTAATCACCAGAGAAATGCAAATCAAAACCACCTCAAGATATCACCTAATCACGGTGAGAATAGTTCACATCACAAAGTTCCAAAGTTGCAGATGCTGGAGTGAATGTGGAGAGAAGGGAATACTTTTACACTGCTGGTAGGACTGAAAACTAATACAGCCTCTATGAAAAGTAAGTTTTTCTTCATTTGCTTTTAGTTGGTAATTGTGACCCACCAGAATGAGGATTCCACTAGATACATACAGATGTATGCAGACTCTTATGCATGTGTTCTAATAATGCTTCTATCCAGCTCCTTAAAAATGATTCAGGCAAAAAAATCTGTGGCCTAAGAAACTGTCAAAGATAATTAAGATTTTGCCAAAAGGCTCAGGAGCTAACTTGAATAGGGGTCCATCAATTAGAGTATCAAAATTACTCGTAAATGGTTGGGTTAGACACATCAAATGCCTTTAAATTCATGAATTCATAATAATACTTAAAGATATAAATAGTCACTATTAAAGAATGCTGGACTAATGGACCAAAAGTATTTTGGAAACTTGTAAATAAAAGACAACAAACACTCTTTACCCTGTATTTTCTATATGAACTATACCTCAGAGTAACAGCCAAAGAGTGATAAGAGTAGTCCTCTTTTTATGGAAGTATTCCAGTTAGTAAATGATGACAACATGATGAAATTATAACATGACCCCTTGGAAACTTCTAATGAAATAATGAATTTAGGCAATTGTCTAAAAGATGGGTACTATCACCACAAAGTAAAGGATAACTTATCAAGGCCAGGTGCGGTGGGTCATCCCTGTAATCCTAACACTTTGGAAGGCCAAGGAGGGTGGATTGTTTGACCTCAGGAATTCAAGACCAGCCTGAGCAAGATCCAGACCCTATTTCTAAAAATAGGTAGGCATTGTGGCAGGCACCTGTAGTACCAATTACTTAGGAGGCAAGGGAATTGCTTGAGCCCAAGAGTTTGAGATTGCTGTGAGCTGTGATGCCATGGCATTCTACCCAGGGTGACAAAGTGAGACTCTGTCTCAAAAAAAAAAAAAAAAAAAAAAGATAATTCGTCATTAATAGACCTCCTAATGGAGAGTACATATCACCACTTATGAAGTTACCCTTGCTGAGGAAATTAAGCCTGAATCTCATGAAACATCTGGATCTAACTATCAGAACACAACAAGCAATACAGAAGATAGACAAATAGACTAAGTATACCATGAAAACAAGTACAAAATTCAAACTGTAAAAACTAGAGGACAAATAACCTGCCTGTATAAAAAATACATGTAAAGAAGAAACAAAGAGATGAGAAGGAAACCTGCAGGTTAAAACCTAACATCTTCTTCTTTTTTTATAATTATTTTTTTAATTGATAAGTAAAAACTGTGTATATTTATGTACAACATGATGTTTTGAAATATGTATTGCAGAATGGCTCAATTAAGCTAATTACCACTTAGACTTTTTTTTTTTGTAGTGATATCATTTTAAACCTGTAGTTTAAAAGATACTTGGGAGATATTTCAACAAAGCAAAATATGTGAACTTTATTGAAGTACCATTTAAAACAAATTCTTGTAAAAAATCAAAAAATAGAAAACATTTATAAAACTAAGAAATTTGAATGCAAGTGGATATTTTAGCTATTGTGTTTATCAGTTATGGAAAATACAATTCTGTTTCTAAGGAAACAGATTCCAGTTCTCTGAACTTCACTTTTGTTATACATGCACATGAACATATTAATCATGATTATTTTTAAAGACTGTTTCCAATAACATCAATATCTGAAACATCTGTGATCATTTTTCTTTTTTAGTTTTGTTCATGTTTCTTGCTATGCCTGGCTGGCAATTTGTGATTGACAACCTGATGTCGTGCATGGAAAATTATAGATACTGTTTCTTCAGAGAGGAGACATCCTATGCTCTGACTACACGGGGACAGTTCATCCCAATCCTACCAGTGTTCTCCTGGGGGGGAGTGTAGCCCTCTGAGGTTCTGATTAGGAGCTGGGTTGTTTTTCAGGGTCTAGTAAGGCTCAAGACTTCAAATTTATTGTCTCCTGAGCACTATAAGAATGTTGAAAGCCCTGGGAGCTATTCAGCTGCTTTCTGTGTGGGATCTTGGCTTCTTGTCCTGCATATCTAAAGATGTGGCAATTGTCTGGGGAAAACCAGGGAAGAGTTCTGGTCTCATTTTCTTATGACTTCTTCTACTCTGGGATCTTGGCATCTCCAGTCCTGGTTGGCATAGCAGGCTGAAACCCAATTCTTTTCTCTCCAGATGCCAGTTTATCTGGAGTCTCTGCATATTAGCAGGGGCTCTCTACCCAGCTCCCCAGCCTCTTTTAAAGCAAAAGAACTGGCAAATACCACACTCAATCAATCAAAAATATCAGTCAACAGGAAGAATGTCAGGCTTTCTCTCCTTTGTGACCACCTTTCAAGGCCTGCCTATGTCAAAAACTCCCTGAGGCTTTCCAGCACCACAGATGTGTCACATCTATCTTTTCTAGTCCTTGGAGAGCCCAGCTGCTCTGCTACAGATACTTTGTCATAGCCAGAAGTAGAGGTTCTCACTGACTGGATACTTGATATGATTAAGGAATTATGGATTGTTTTAGGTCTATAATGATATTAAGGTTGTATATGTTTTAAAAAGTATATCTTTCAGAGAATAAAATGAAATATTTAAAATACATGCTAATGGTTTTCTTTAAAATAATGGGTAGAGGGTAAGTAAAGAATATATAGTAGATGCAACAAGATTTGTCTTGAGTTCACAATTGTTTTGAGGCTGAGTGATATGTACATGGGGATGAGTTCTACTATTCTTCCACCTTCTGTATATGCTTTTCTATAATGCAAAGTATGATGAATAATTAACACATGGTCTTTGCAGTCTTGATTTCTTTTCAATAGGTATGAGATTACATTGTAAGAGATGGGCTAAGGAAAGCAACTTCTGTGAAAGAGCTAATTACATATTGAAAATAAAGAAATATGCTTTGTTCATATAGAGGTGCAACCACCAAGAGATCGACTCCAGTGCATCATAGCTGAACTCAAGAGAAATTTACAATAGAAAGAGTACATGGAAAGCGTGATGGACAGTACACCTGAGGGTTTAGAAGACAGCACACATCGCTGAATTCAGGAGGTTGACAGCTAAGTAGAAAAAGCACGAATGTGAGTTCTAGTTTTAGTTCTAGTTAACTGAGGGTCCTCACGGGCAAGAAGAAGAATCAGGAAAGATAGCAAGTGGTGCATTTCCAGCTCTAGATTAACTTAAAATTTAGTCACAGCTCAAGATTATACTTAATTTATGAAATTATAATCAGAAAAGATGGGGCATCGCATTCATTTTTTATGAATGAACTATTTTCAAATATTGAAAAATGCCAAGGGAGCATAGTAAACGCCAAGCAAATTATGTTTCTTGGTTTCTCTGCTTCCAAGTTGCCACTGCGTGGTATCCCAATAAAATTGCATTAAAACAAATATCAAGAACTTTCCTGACGGCAGAATGAAGTGGTTGAGATATTGTTCTCCTTGCTGGTGGTTTCTCTGTTTCTGCTCATCTACTTAGCAGGCATGAGGGTTCCTACAGGACTTGCTGGGCCATGGTACTGGTTCTCAGTATTCTACAGAAGAATATGCATGCCGTCTTCCTTTCTCACAGGGAAATGAATGAATTGGACAGAAACGTTTAGAGGGTTTGTGATCGTTTTCTCCAGATAGAAATTATCCAATACTGAGAAGCTGTTGATACTATTTATAGGCTATTGTGGTCCAATTGTCTTTTACAAAGTTGATTTTATTAATTCTGCATGAGAATGACACTAAAAAAGACTTCCTTCAAGTAAACAATAGATTATAAAATAAATGCAAAGCCAATTATTTTCGCAGTTACGTTTCAGACTGGGTTTGGCATCATTCAAACCCTAAGCCAATATAAGTGGTTTTAGCTAGGATTTTAAACTTCAAAGTGACAAGAAGTTGCATCAGCTAACTGAAAATACATTAGGGTTTACTGTTTGGATTTCTCAAGCATCTCTACTTCCAGAATGTATCTGCTGATAACTGTTCAAAAATATAAGCTTTGATCTTCTCATATGCACATATATGATACATATTTTTGTGTATATGTATGTATATATGTATATACGCATATAATAGTTTAAAACATCCTTTTATAAACAAACTCATGGAGAACAAAATGCCCACCTACTACTAAGGTCGTATATATACTAGTAATTCTTAGGACTTAGCAGATCATTTTTAGTATATCTTTGAAGATAGCTAAAAGTGTCCAGAAGGTACCAATCTGTGCAATTCAGATAACAGAGGCCCTGGATTCTGTAACTTCTACCTACCAAGGGTTCCTAATTAAATGCATGCACTTTCTGTGCCTCAATTTTCTCTTCTGCAAATCTAGATTGTTAGCTTACATCTCCTGTAAGGTTTTATTTTGGCTTAAAATTTTGATTTTATAATGTGTCATCAATGATTCTAATGGGATAACTGGACCTTTTCCTGAAACTTATGAAATAGTAATAATATTATAGTTTAGGAATGAAGGTAAATTGCACTCTAATAGTTATTTTTAGTGGTCAGCAATAATTACAGCATTTTAATCTCTAAGGCCTGTATATTTATTATGAATTTATTATAAATATATAGCAAGGGTCCTTAAAATTTTTAAACAGGGGGTCAGTTCACTGCCCCTCAGACCATTGGAAGGCCGGACTGCGGGTCCCAGGATGAGTCGGCTGCTGTGCAGGACAGGCAGCTGCGGTAAAAACACCCAGCAAGCCAGATGAATGTTCTAGGCGGGCTGCATGTGGCCGGTGGGCTGTAGTTTGAGGATGCCTGATATAGAGTATTTTATTAAAAATGAAAATTGGTAAAAAAATTTATGTGCTTGTGCTTAAAGATGGATTAATACTTTCCCAGAGGAAAAGGGGGTAGGTTTAGGTTCTTTTCCCAACATTTTATTACATGTAAGTCTAAGGCTATGATTTATGCTCTCTAAGCTTCAGCAAACATAGATTTATTGTTTATACCATAAAAACCTTTCTTAGATTTTTCAAGGGTTACGAAGACCATATCATATAATATATATTAGAGTACTTTGTGAATTCTGGTATGCCAAGTGGAAGGTAATATTATTTACAACCAACCATTTCCGTTCAACAAAGAGATACACATACAAAAACAAAAACCAAAACTCGATCCCTGCTATCAAGGTATTCACTTTGTAGTGCAGGAGACAAGCTGTAAACCCAGAAATGGTCAGTGATGGTGTAGCTTATATTCTAGAAGAAGAGGTGCTGACGCCTTTTCCCCACTTGGGAGGTGATGGAAGCTTTCACCAAGAGGTGACACAAGAGCAGAGTCCCTTTGGCAAAGGAGGGGTTCTCTGGGCAGAAATGATTGAGGAAGGCATGTAACTGAGATAATGTGAGGGAAAAAATGCCAGAAACCTGGTGTCAAAAAACAAAATATAGCCCTCCAGAGCAAACAACAACAAGAACAGCAGCAGCAGGAGCAACAAATCAAGTCTAAACTAATAACCGTCAGGGAAGGAAGAAGGGGCGCTGAGGAAGGAACTCAGTTCCTTCAGTGGAGTCATTGCTGAAGGGTAAAAGTCAGTTCATATGCTACAGAGGAGGAGTTCATAATTACACGAAGCGTGGAAAACTAGTACTCTGGAGAGAACAGAACGAGTCCATAGGTCTGTGTGCACAGGAGAAGTCTTCATTTACATCTAGCAAAGATTTGGCATCTAGGTCATGCAAAATTCAGGGAAATGGCAATTGTTTGGTGCCAGCTACGATAAAATACAACCCTTGATATCTCCTAGGCAAGTGCTGCCAGAAATGGGAAATTTTTGTTAACACTCTTGTGAGGAAGATGTGATATGTAAAGGGATGGAAAGCACGTTCCTGGGCTCTTCCTTCATCCTCAAAATGGGGTCTGTGGGTCGGACGGCGGGGAGGCATGACCTGGGAGTTGCTGGAAGTGTAGATTCTTAGACCACCCAGTTGCACTGAATAGAATCTGCATTTTAACAGAATCCTCATATTTTTTCAAACATGCTTTAAACAGAGAGATCAACAACTGTAAAGCAAGGTTTAAAACACTGGTTCTCTAAAGTGGTGCGTTTAACAGAATCCGCTGAGGAGTTGCAGCCGTAGGTTCACTGAAGTAAGAGAGAGCCTGGCTTCTGTATTTTTACCAAGATTCCCAGGAGATGCTGATGCCTACAAAGCCAGAGATATCAAATATTCACTTTTGGAAAATACTTCTCCTACTCAGGAGCCAGGAAGTCAAAATGTGTAAAAGGTATACTGTCTACAAATAAAGTCCCAGTTGTATTTTAGATACAAATCAAATGTACTGTTTGAACTAGATCTTCCCCAGTGTAATTACAGAGTCAGTAGGATTTGTGACACCTAGAATTCTATTACCTGAAAACATATCTAGTAGAAGTGACATCATTTTTACCACAAGAAAAGTATAAGAAAAAAAAATACTATATCTATAAAAATATTCCTATCAAAATAATCCTCTACTAAGAAACAAAGAAATTCTCGATTCTTTGGAAATAGTGGAAATAATTAGCTGTAATTATTTACTAGAGGAGAGAAAGGACTGAATCTCAACTTATATTTAGGAAATTTCTCCGTGCATTACATATCAAGTTATTGCCTTTCATTCTGTTTAACAGACTGGAAACTTCCTTTTCAGTTAATAAAAACCGGCTTTAGTTCTCAAGGTTTCTTTTATGAACAAGCGAATTTTGATGCGTCATACTTGAAACCTGTTTTAACTCAATAAAAAATGGCAAGTTTTCTTCCCACCACTTGTCTCTAGGGCACCCTAATGTCAGCATCAGGAAGAGTGAGGTCATGTGCTTTTAATAAACCCAAACGCCATCAAATGTAGGAAATTATTTGGTTATTTCCTTTACTGGATACAAAACCTTATATTTATTAGTCATTTAATTATGAGTTCAGAAATGAATTTGTGATGCTAGAAGAACAATATTCGCTAATAATTAGGGAAATGAGCAATGCATGAAATTTGGTAAGAGGACCAACCCTTCTATTTCCTGCATGGTAAACATTTGTGAAGGAAATATGCTTTAGTAAGATAAGAGGTTTCAGTAGATGCGTATTTGTAAGTTCTCCCTGAACAGATTCAGCATGATAATGGTGACTGTTTCAAGAAATATCATTAATCTTAGATCACTGTTACAGTAGACTGCTCAGATCATAAAATCCTCAGCTTGCTTTTCAAAGCATTATAGAAGGGGACCCCTTCTAATCAAGATCTTCATTTTACAAATGAGGAAAAAATACAGCCCCAAAGCCAGAGAAATGTATCTATTTGCAGATGCAAGCATCAAAAATAATTCTCAATTGTTAATGCAAAGATCTTTCCAAAAAATCTTATAGCATTTTATGTTAATCTGGACAATACATCTGTCGAAAGAAAGTGGAATATTGTAAAGAATAAAAAGTTTCAAACATGTACTTTTGGATTCAGTAATTCCAGATGAGGGATTTTAGCATAAGGAAGTGCTCAATAATATGTATAAACATGTATGTTTAAGAATATTTATTATAATGTTATGAAATAAGAAAAAAATATTTGTGACTTCTGACTTTAGTTAAAGAAAGATGAATTACAATAACTGGTGAAAAAATATAAGGACATTGAGTCCATTGTCTAGGCTTAGATACAAAATATTTAATAAAGTCTAAATTAGTCATTAATGACTTAGGATCAGAATACTCATTCTGAAAAACTTGGAAGTCTTCTGAAAAGCTACATAGCAGGAGAAAACAAATGTTACTTTAAAACTGCAAGTTCCTGAGTGCTTCCTGAAATGTTAACTCTTCAGGCTATGGAAATCGTGTTTTTAAGAAACCTATTTAGGCTGAGCTCCACAGGTCAGTGGTTAGTGCACTGGTCTTATAAACCAGGGGTCATGAGTGCAGTTCTTGCTGGCGCCTCCAGTTGATTAAAAAAAAAAGTGAGAGAGAGAGATATTGAGAGAGAGAAACCTGTTTAAATCTCAAGTGATAAGATGTACCATTAGATATCTGATTTATGTGGATGTTAGTAAAATGTTGCAAACAATTTAAGTATTCAGAATAGGCCATTAAAATGTGATATAACTATTCAGTGAAATAGTATTAGCGATTAAAATTCTTTTAGAAGGTATGGCACCCATAGTTCAGTGGGTGGGGTGCCAGCCACATACACTGAGGCCAGTGGATTTGAATCTGGCGGGGCCAGCTAAAACAACAATGACAACTGCAATAACAACAACAACAAAATAGCTGGGTGTTGTGGCCAGTTCCTGTGGTCCAAGCTACTTGGGAGGCTGAGGCAAGAGAATCACTTAAACCTAAGAGTTTGAGATTGCTGTGAGCTGTGATGCCGCAGCACTCTACCTAGGGCGACAGCTTAAGACTCTGTCTCAAAAAAAAAAAAAAAATTCTTTTAGAAGCCTATTTAAAAACATGGGAAGAATGTTACAATGACATATCAGGCTTAAAAGAAAAGATGTGAGAAATAGTATGTTCAGCCTAACTTAAAATGTATATTAATACATCTCTATGCATACTGAGAAGGGTAAAAAGATGCACACTAAAATGCTTATAGTAATTAATTTTAGGTGGTGGGACTGGAAATTTTTGGTTTATTGGAAAGTAGAATAGCATATTCATTGTATATTGTTACTTTAACAAATTGCTCCAAATTTAACACAAATTTATGATCTCACAGTTCTGTTTGCCTAACTTGTTTCTCTTCTCTTGGTTCCATAAGGCCAAAATCAAGGTGGCCAACTTGGGCTTTCACCTAAAAGCTCTGAAGAATTATACTAGGTTTGTTCAAGGTGTTGAAAGAATTCAGTTCTAAGACTGTAGAACTTAGGTCTCTTTTGCCTTGCTCACTGTCAGCCAGGTGTCCCAGCTTCTAGACTTGTGGGGGTCCTCAAACATTTTAAACAGGGGGCCAGTTCATTGTCCTTTAGACTGTTGGAGGGCCGGACTGTGGGCCCAGGATGAGTCGGCTACTAAGCAGGACAGGCAGCAGCAGCAAAAACACCTGGAGGGCAGGATAAATGTCCTAGGCAGGCCGCATGTGGCCCATGGGCTGCAGTTTGAGGACGCCTGTGAGACTGCCAGAACTCCCTGGCTAATGGCTCCCTCCATATCAAACCCAGCATCAGTGGGTGAGATCTCATGCTTTATATCTTTCCTGACTCTATTCCTTGTCATCTCTTTGACTGACTCTAGCTGGAAAAATGTCTTTTAAAGGCTTAAGGGGCTTAGATTGAACCCAATTAGATAATCTAAAATTGTCATAAATTTTACTAATTAACAACCTTGAGTCCCTTTTCTCCACTTAACATACAGGATCTGCAGATTAGGGCATAGATATCTTCGGGGGTTGGGGTGGGGTGGTTCTTGGTCTTACCACAATAGTAAAAATGGTTAAAGGCATGGGCTGTGAAGACATGAATGATATCACTTTTATTTTAAATTCTGCCACTCAATATATGTAGGCTTTGTTAGTCATTCATGTTCCAGTTTTCCTGTGTAGAAAATGGGGAAAATAATTATACTTATGTCATTGGACATTTATGAAGATTAAATCAGATATCATAATAAAAGAATATGGTGCAATTCTCAGTTAAGGTTAGTCATGATACTACCATTGTTACCTTGATACATTGATGTCTTTTCTATAATAAACTTTTTTTAGAAACTAAGAAAAACATTATAAATTATTTTCAAAGCAGGACAATTTAATTTCACCAATATGGTTTTATTCTTGGCAAATGTATATTTTCCCATTTTAAAAACTTTTAGGTATACTTAAGAACTGAAATTGATGGCTCAGTGCCTGTGGCTCAATCGGCTAAGGTGCCAGCCATGTACACCTAAGGTGGCGGGTTCAAATCCCCAGCCTGGGCCCGCCAAAACAACAATGATAGCTGCAATGAAAAAATGGCCGGGCATTGTGGCGGGCGCCTGTGGTCCCAGCTACTTGGGAGGCGGAGTCAGGAGACTCGCTTGAGCCCAGGAGTTGGAGGTTGCTATGAGCTGTGATGCCATGG